>CM065592.1:99703360-99748360 GCA_033119425.1 Bufotes viridis | reverse complement strand
TGTTGTGTTGTGGCCTTGTGCACTCAGTACCCCATCATGAGAAAGCGAAAGCAGAATTTTTGAAATCTTTGCTAATTTATTAAAAAGTCAAAACTTTAATTTTGCTTGGAAACAAGTATTGAGGCCCTTTGCTATGATACATGGAATTTAGCTCTGAGGGCCTCCCATTTCTGTTGATCGTCTTTGAGATGTTGCTACTCCTTGATCGGAGTCCACCTGTAGTTAACTCGGTTGATTGGACTTGATTTGGAAAGAAACAGCCCTCTCTATGTTAGGTCTCACAGCTGACAATGCATATCGGCGCAAAGACGAAGCCATGAGGAGAAGAGAAATGCCTGTATAGTTCAGAGACAGGATTGTGTGGAGGGTTCCCAAGAGTACAGTGGCCTCCATAATTCGTAAATTGAAGAAGTTTGGAGCAACCAGAAATCTTCCCAGAGTTAACCATCCCACCAAATTAAGTGGGGTTTATGGCAGAGTAGCCAGAATAAAGCTTCTCCTCAGTAAAAAAATTAAATTAAAAAAAAAGACCTGAAAGTCTGCCCGGAGTTTGCAAAATAGAAGATAAATAGGACTCTCATACTGTGAGAAACAAGATTCTCTGGTCCGATTAAAACGAAGATTGAAATTTTCGGCGCCAATTCCTAGCGTCATGTCTGGAGGAAACCAGGCACTCCTCATCACCTGCCCGATACCATCCCTATATTGATGCTGGTGGTGGCAGCATCGTTCTGTGGGGTAGTTATTCAGTGGCTGGGGCAGGAAGACTGGTCAGGGTTGACAGAAAGTTGAATGGAGCAAAGTACATAGATATTCTTAATTATACTTGCAACTAGAGAGCTCAGACTCGGGTGAAGGTTTACCTTCCATCAAGACAGTGATCCTAGGCACACAGCCAAGACAACACAGGAGTGGTTTAGGGACAACTCTGAGAGTGTCCTTGAGTGGCCCAGCCAGAGACCTGACTTGAACCCAATCAGACATCTCTGGAGAGACCTGAAAATGGCTGTCCAACGAGAGGTCTGCTTTCAACCTGACAGAGCTTGAGGGGATCTGCAGAGAAAAATGGCAGAAAATCCCCAAAGCCAAGTGTGCTAACCTTGTGGCATCATCCCCAAGAAGACTGGAGGCTGTAATAGCTGCCAAAGGGGCTTCAACTGAGTCCTGAGTAAAGGGTCTGAATACTTGTCAATACAAGACATTAGTTTTTTTCCTTTTAAAAAAATAAAGATTTCAAACTGTTTTCTCGTTCCCATTATGGAGTGCAAGATGATAAAGAAAACCTGATAACATAACAAGACTTTATGAATGCATTGTACATGGAAGCAGAAATTGCCTGAGGTTAAGGCCCCATTCACACGTCCGCAATTCTGTTCCCCATTTTGCAGAACGGAATTGCGGACCCATTGAATTCTATGGGGACACACTATGTCCCGCCCAGATCCGGAATTGCGGATCCGCACTTCCGTTCCGTAAAAAAATACAACATGTCCTATTCTTGTCTGCAATTACGGACAAGAAAAGGCATATTCTATCAGAGTGTCGGCGAAAGCATTAAAAGTATGGACGTATTTTTTATTTTTATTAGTGGAGGAGATGCACTAGTTGTGAAATGTGCAGCATAAATATGGATTTGCAATCTGCACCTCAGGTTAATTTCCCCTGCAGATTTTTCAGCAAGGTCTGGATGAAATTTGGTAAAATCTCATCCACTTTAATGGAACTGGTCTTACTTCTGTGACACGTAATCTACAGCATATCCACTATGTGTGAGCATACCAAAAGGTTTAATTAGGCACTGGTGGACCAGTCAGAAAGTACTCTGCTTTTCTCATGGTGTCAATCACTGTAACAGCAGCTTTTACTGCCAGCTTCTTGATCATAAAGGGGCCAGGTACGAAATGAGTACTTTGGAAAAATTGGGGAATCCTACAATGGTTTGGGGAAGTATCACCTGCAGTAAAAGACTGGATTAAACGTTTAGGGTCCATTTACACATCCGTGTGTGTTTTATGGATCCGCAAAACAGGGACACTGGCAGTGTGCGTTCCGCATTTTGTGGACCGCACATCGCCGGCACTCACATAGAAAATGCATAGAAAAAACGCAATTCCGGATCCGGGCGGGACATAGTGTGTCCCCATAGAAATGAATGGGTCCGCAATTCCGTTCCACAAAATGCAGAACAGAATTGCGGACGTGTGAATGGAGCCTCCAGGAGAATGGTGGACACATAGAACACGTTATGTAAAGCACTTTAGGAAACTCTGACCAATCTTAACTCTTAAATTAGTAAAGATATGTGAAAAATGACACTTGCAGTGTGTTTCTGAGTACCTTCTAGCCAAGACTGATATTACATGACCCCCTTCCCACTGGAAAAACCTGAGCTGATTTCAAAATGGTGGTCAAAAACGTTTCCACCACCAAATAATGCAGCCCTCCCCTGTTTATACTTTCACACATTGATCTGCTTCCGCTTGTAATTTAACTTGTGTATTTCAAATTTTTTTTTTTTTTTTTTTTTTTTTTTAAGAGACCGAGGTGAAAGACGGATGAGCGCTTTGGAGTGCATCCGCAAAGTGTACAAGGCAGATGGCTTGAAAGGTTTTTACAGAGGCATGTCTGCCTCCTATGCCGGCATCTCTGAAACTGTTATCCACTTTGTTATTTACGAAAGTATTAAACGCAAATTGCTGGAACATAAGATTGCATCAACTATTGATGATGATGAGGAGTCTACAAAAGAAGCTTCTGACTTTGCTGGACTCATGATGGCAGCCGCAACCTCCAAGACATGTGCCACCTCAATAGCATACCCTCATGGTGAGCAAACGTACACGGCGTAATCTGCTGCTTCATTTCTATGTCTCATACTAACAGTCTAGCTAAACACTGCCTCCCTGTGGCCATCCTTGAACATGTTGTAAAACACAAACATAACTAAAGTAGAAGAATCCTTTTATTTTTATGTTTTTAAAACTTTGTTCAGTTAAAGACATGAGATAGAAGCCAGATGTTAGGTGGATTGACTATTAATCATCCATTAGTTATGGCCCATATGATTACCAGCCTGCAAAAAGACAAAGAAAGGCTGCCGGATGCAAAAATGAGAGATTGCAAATGGTATTCATTTATAACATCTGAGAAGTCGTAAAAATAATTGTCATCGAAGGACCACGTTAGTGAAAATACACTGATTGGCAGAATAGAAGGAGATGTTGGCATCGAATGATCCTTTATATGTCAGAATGTTAAGATACATCATACATCCGCAGCCGTGGATCTGTTTATTCCGTATGTGGTGCTCGCAATGTTGGGCCCTGGTTCATCGGTCCCAGGGATCAATGATAAACGAAGAAAAACTGCTGCACTCTTTTGCAAATCCTTTGTGTGATTTCTTAGCTGAACATAGCGACGTTTTGACTGTACAAGTCTTTTATCAAGCCATTGGTAAAGACTTGTATTAGAGATGAAACCCCCGCTATGTTTGGGCAACCGCACAAAGGATTTGCAGAAGAGTGCAGCGGTTTTTCTTCATTTATTATTGATATATGTAAGTGGTTAGAATATTGAAGCGAAAGGATACGTTTATTGGGGAAAGCAGAATAACCATTTTTCATTTTTATACTCCCTGATTTCCCAGAGCCATAACGTTTTTTTTTGTTTGTTTTTTGTTTTTCTGTTCACATAGCCATATGAGGGCTTGTTGCACTTTTTAATGGCTCCATTTAATATTACTATATAGCAACAACAAATGACAAAACAGGTGCACTCTGTGTTCTTACTAAGCCCTCAAACTGATGTTAAAATTGAGAGGTTAGTCAGCAGTAGAGGACATGTATTAGTAGAGGACATGTATTAAGCCCGAGCACCACGCCAAGGTCTCTCAAGTAGCTCGGGACCTAACACTCGCCTACCTGTGCCCTATGGGCAATACCAGGGGCCAGTGGGCATTACAGGAATGTTTAGGCCGACTCGCAGCAAACTCCTCAGTTACCTCCAGCATGTAACCATGCGAGAAGGCTGTGAGCCCCACCCGAGACCGGCTGATATGGCCCAGGCCTCACAGTTGCACCTAAATCTAGCCTGTGGATGGAAATCAAGCTACATTTACATGGGAGTTTATACACCTCCAAACAATTATTTTTATATATATATATAATATATATATTAAAGAAGCATTTAATTTTGCATATAATGTAGTGGGAAGCTGGAAAAAAAATTCAAATATGGTGGAATTGGAAAAAAATGGAATTGCGCCACTGTTTTATGGGTTTTGTTTTCATGGTGTTCACTATTTGGTAAAACTGACCTTTTACTTCATTCTCTGGGTCAGCACGATGACAACAATACCACATCTTTATATTTGCGTCTACAGAGATGTGAGTGCTCATTTTCTGCTGGACGATCTGTATCATTGATACCATTTGTATGTGGGATGTGTGTGACTTTTTGATCACTTTTTATTCATTTTATTGGTGGAGAAAAAGCAATAGAAAAATGGCGAATTAGCCATATTGATTTTTTCCAATATCCCATATTGATTCACCATGTGGGGTGCATTTTTGTTTTTCTTTATATTTTAATATATGGATGTTTTCAGATGCAGCGATAACGATGTTTATTTTTTTTTATTGTTTATTTTAACCGTTTTATGGCCAGGCCTAAAAAAGGCCTGAATGTCCAAGCTATTTCCTGATTTTGTGCTTGTGACGGTTTAGTGACCCTAACTTTATTTTTTTGACTACCAAAATAATATTTGGGGGTTTTTAGAGATTTTTCTGGGGGTAAACCCGTTATTCTTATTAAAGTCATTTTTTATAGCTTTTTATTTCTTAAATATTAAAACCGACACACAAATTAATTATTGCAATGGGTTCCCTATTTTGTGATGATCGTTATGATATATAACCTGTATATATATATATATATATATATATATATATATATATATATATATTTTTTTTTTTAACTTAAAATTTTATTTTATTTTAGGCACATATGTCCCCCAAGAGGTCAATAAAAGACCTCTAGAGGACACTGACCACCGCTTTTTTTTTTTTTTTTTTTTCCCTTTCTGTTTCCACTGTAACTGGGGCATCTATAGGAGCCCCAGTTGTAGGAGAACTGCGAGCGCATTACACACAGGCGGAGCGGATCATGGTCTCCTTAGACCCTGCAGCTCTGCTCCTGCCCCAAAACACCTGGCGGACACGTGACCGGCAAGACCAGTAGAAAAAGCGACTTGGCCGCTACTAGCTCTCCCTCCCTGCGCTCATGCAGCGCTCTCCTGCCGGCACCAGAGAATGCAAGAGCGTTAATATACTGCTCCTGTGTCGGACAGCCGGGACCGACCTGCTCCTGCTAGATAGCAAGAGCTTTAATCCCAGCATTGTACAGTGCTAGGATTAAAGAGCTGCCTGAACGTTTATATACGTGCTATCTGCATGAGGTATGTGCAGATAGAATGTATATAGTCAGTGCACAGTCACGAAAGGGTTAATTTCTGGGAAAGGGGGTGATTTTAATTTTTATACTAAAAGTATATATACATTTTTTATTTTTATTTATTTTTTTTACTTTTTGGGGGCCCCCCAAGTGGACCCGCACATGCAATCATTTTGCAATTTGTATAAAGTAATGGAATTTCATCCATTACAGTATACAAAGATATTGGTATATTTCAATGCAGTGCTGAATTGAAATACACCAGTAATAGGCCTAGAAGCCTAGTACAGGTTCTGGTTTATTACTGCAATGGAATGCCTTCCTGATCTCAACCCGGAAAGTGCTCACTTCTGAGTTTTTTGCCTTTCAGATGCTGTGGTCACATTTGACCATGTCATCTGAGGGGTTAAAAGTCTGTGATCGACATTACCGTTGATCGCAGACATTAGCCCTGGGTGTCTTCTGTATGAAACGTCGGGCACCCGGTAGTTATAGAGCTTGCTCCGCTCTGGAGCTGGTGGCATCTTTAAAGACCTGACATCCGCTGAACATGTACCGCGAATGTCGGAAAGGGGTTAATTTAAAGTGGTATTCCCATCTCAGCCCCTTCTTGCTGAGATGGAAATAACCTAAGTTAGCATTGGCCAAGGGTGGCCAGAGTTATGGAAACATCTGAGCTGGCTGCGCTCCACTGTTTTCATGACTCTGGAAATAGCGTGCTGAGCAGTGGAAGCAGGGTCATTCACTGCGGTGGGAGCGACGGTAACGGTGGACCACAGCTCATTCAGCCATTTTTGTAGCTATACCTATTCCTTGCAGGCACTTACTCAGGTTAGTCCCACCCTGGCCATGAAAGGCTGAGATGGGACCCTTTAAGTCCCAGTTGGCACAGAACTAAATTCAGGCTGTACTCTAACTACACTTGGGTAGAGGACATCTTTACACTGTGTTTTTACGCCTGAATGCCATGTTTTGTTTTTTAGGACTGTGCTTATTATATCTTTATGGCATTTGAAACTCAACTTTTTGATAAAGGACTGAAATTCCTCTGTAATTCTACTTAATTTATACAATTCTAGCCATCTGCTGACACCACTAGAGGGAGCTTAAGATATAGCTGTCTTTATTATCGAGTTTAATAGAAACTTTGTGCCGGAAACCCCTGAGCTATGAAGAAATATCAAGAAATTGATCAGAACAGAAACGGCATAGTGATTAAAGTTGACAATTAAGATTAGACCATGTTACAATCTGTTACTTTGCGTTGATCAACTTCCTATTATAATGTTTGAATTTTCCTTTTTCTTCCCGTGTGTACAGAGGTCGTACGGACGAGGCTACGGGAAGAGGGGACAAAATACAGATCTTTCTTCCAGACACTGTCATTAGTTGTGAAGGAAGAAGGTTATGGTTCCTTGTACCGTGGTCTCACCACGCACCTGGTTAGACAGATTCCTAACACAGCGATAATGATGTGCACCTATGAAGTCGTCGTCTATCTACTGAACGGATAGCAACCCGGTGTGATGTCTTGTCTGTGAAGAAGATGGGAGACCAAAGGAGCATATGTGGACCAGAGAGCACCTTCTGAAAAATGGTGACAACAAGCAAATACGCCAACACGGAGTCTATCATAGCTGCTGCTGGAAGTGCTCATGCCGCCTTCATTATGTGTGGTCTTTGGCGCTTGTGCAATTTTATAGAAATAGCACACAATCTAACCTGTCAGTTCCAACGATTGTAAATAACAAAAATACAAAACTGTCCCAAAACAGCTATTTTTTTGCAAATTATCAATTTTAATCAATTTTTCCAGTAACAAAGCAAGGGTTAACAGCCAAACAAAACTCAATATTTATTGCCCTGATTCTGTAGTTTGCAGAAACACCCCATATGTGGTCGTAAACTGCTGTATAGCCAAACGGCAGGGCACAGAAGGAAGGGAACGCCATATGGTTTTTGGAAGGCAGATTTTGCTGGACTGGTTATTTGACACCATGTCCCATTTGAAGACCCCCTGATGCACCCCTACAGTGGAAACTCCAAAAAAGCGACCCCATTTTGGAAAGTACGGGATAAGGTGGCAGTTTTGTTTGTATTATTTTAGGGTAAATATGATTTTTGGTTGCTCTATATTACACTTTTTTTGAGGCAAGGTAACAAAAAATAGAAATTCCGAAATTTCATCTCCATTTGCCAATAACTCTTGTGGAACACTTAAAGGGTTAACAAAGTTTGTAAAATCAGTTTTGAATACCTTGAGGGGTGTAGTTTCTTAGATGGAGTCACTTTTTTAGAGTTTCTACTCTAGGGGTTCATCGGGGGGTTTCAAATGGGACATGGTGTCAAAAAACCAGTCCAGCAAAATCCGCCTTCCAAAAACCATATGGCGTTCCCTTACTTCTGTGCCCTGCCGTTTGGCCATACAGCAGTTTACGCCCAAATATGGGGTGTTTCTGAAAACTACAGAATCGGGGCAATAAATATTGAGTTTTGTTTGGCTGTTAACCCTTGCTTTGTTACTGGAAAAAATGGATTCAAACGGAAAATTTTCCAAAAAATCGAAATTCTGAAATTTTATCTCCATTTGCCATTAATTCTTGTGGAACACCTAAAGGGTTAATGACGTTTGTAAAATCAGTTTTGAGTACCTTCAGGGGTGTAGTTTCTAGAATGGGGTCATTTTTGGGTGGTTTTATTATGTAAGCCTCACAAAGTGACTTCAGACCTGAACTGGTCCCTAAAAAGTGGGTTTTTGAAAATTTCTGAAAAATTTCAAGATTTGCTTCTAAACTTCTAAGCCTTGTAACATCCTCAAAAAATGAAATGGCATTCCCAAAATGATCGATACATGAAGTAGACATATGGGGAATGTAAATCAATAACTTTTTGGGCGGTATTACTATGTATTATAGAAGTAGAGAAATTGAAACTTGAAAATTGCTAATTTTTCAAAATTTTTGTAAATTTGATATTTTTTTATAAATAAAAATGAAATTTTTCGACTTAATTTTACCAGTGTCATGAAGTACAATATGTGACGAAAAAACAATCTCAGAATGGCCTGGATAAGAAAAAGCGTTTTAAAGTTATCATCACATAAAGTGACACTGGTCAGATTTGCAAAAAATGGCCTGGTCCTAAGGTGAAAATGAGCCCGGTCCTTAAGGGGTTAAGTCCCAGTTGGCACAGAACTAAATTCAGGCTGTACTCTAACTACACTTGGGTAGAGGACATCTTTACACTGTGTTTTTACGCCTGAATGCCATGTTTTGTTTTTTAGGACTGTGCTTATTATATCTTTATCTCATTTGAAACTCACCTTTTTGATAAAAGACTGAAATTCCTCTGTAATTCTACTTAATTTATACAATTCTAGCCATCTGCTGACACCACTAGAGGGAGCTTAAGATATTACTGTCTTTATTATCGAGTTTAATAGAACTTTGTGCCGGAAACCCCTGAGCTATGAAGAAATATCAAGAAATTGATCAGAACAGAAACGGCATAGTGATTAAAGTTGACAATTAAGATTAGACCATGTTACAATCTGTTACTGTGCGTTGATCAACTTCCTATTATAATGTTTGAATTTTCCTTTTCTTCCCGTTTGTACAGAGGTCGTACGGACGAGGCTACGGGAAGAGGGGACAAAATACAGATCTTTCTTCCAGACACTGTCATTAGTTGTGAAGGAAGAAGGTTATGGTTCCTTGTACCGTGGTCTCACCACGCACCTGGTTAGACAGATTCCTAACACAGCGATAATGATGTGCACCTATGAAGTCGTCGTCTATCTACTGAACGGATAGCAACCCGGTGTGATGTCTTGTCTGTGAAGAAGATGGGAGACCAAAGGAGCATATGTGGACCAGAGAGCACCTTCTGAAAAATGGTGACAACAAGCAAATACGCCAACACGGAGTCTATCATAGCTGCTGCTGGAAGTGCTCATGCCGCCTTCATTATGTGTGGTCTTTGGCCGCTTGTGCAATTTTATAGACAGAGGGTGATGTTGGGGAAACCTCATTCATTTCAGAATTGTCATTTCCCCTTTAACCAGTGCAATGTATTGAGCTGTTGAAAGTATGACATTGATGATGAGATTGGAGTTGTACACATTTATCCTTGTGGTTTACAGTGTACAGAGCTAGAAAGATGGCCTTCTAATCCCTGTGCATACTGTAATCCCAGCAAAATACTCAGCATATGCCATCCACATCTCATGTCTACCTACCTGCTGTATATCAGGTTTCTCCATCAAAAGAGATGTATGAACGTCTTGAAATAATTATTATAGAGATTTCTTATTTATGTATTCTGCAACACGTAATGAAATTATGTTTTGGGGTAGGTTTTCTTGAGTTGCTGGTGTTTTGTGCATCAGCTCCCCGTGTGCACTTCATCCCATCCCAAAGCAAGGCCTTTTTAGTTCACATCTTGCATCGTTCATCAGACGCCCTATTCAACCAACTGTTTCATTCACTGTCTTTACCCCTGCAAAGGTCACACTCCACTTGGCATATATTAAAATAAGACAATATATATAATATTTACTGTGAAAGTATGCAAAAGGAGGTCTTGTGATGCTGCCTTTTCTCTGCTTAGCCTTCTGGCCTACATGTCGAAAATGATATTGCATGTCCTGCTAATTTCTTCCACACACTAAGGTATTTGGGATTTTTAATAGCAATTAAAGGGGTTGTCTCACTTCCGACATTGGTAGCATATCGCTAAGATATGCCATCAATATCAGGCAAGTGTGGGTCCCACCTATGGGACCTGCAACTATCTCTAGAATGGAGCCCCTGACGTGAACAAGGGCGCATGTGCAGCCTCCCTCTTTTCATTTCTGTGGAAACTCCGTAAATGGCTCAGCTATTTCTGGCAATCCCATGAAAAGTGAGTAGAGCGGTGGCCATGCTTTTGTGGTGCGTTCTCCATGAATTTCTGTGGGATTTCCCAAAATAGCGGAGCTCAGCTGCACGCATGGTGTGCTCGCATTCACTTTAGGAACCCCGTTCTAGAGATAGGTGTAGGTCCTAGAGGTGGACCCACACCTGTCTGATATTGGTGGCATACCCCTTTAAGGTTTTTGGTGCTCAAGATGTCTTGATGCATCTCATCACTGCATTGCCCCCCGACCCCCTCCCTTTGAATTCAGAGGGTCTTAAATTACTTCATACCTTGTTTAGGAGCCTTTGTGTTTTTTCTATCACATATAGCCACTCGTTAGAAATAGTTCAAATTGAGAGTCCGTATAGCTGACATTTTAGTCGCCCCTTACATTTCTGGATACCAGATTGTCCAGATAAGCTGTGAAGTTTCATTAACCATCAAAGTTGTTTAATACGGTGTGTATTTGATTTACAGTTATCTGGTTCACCTCTGCTTTGGGAATGTAAAGTCAGTCCATGAGTAGGCCTTCTGTTCCCCGTCCAGATCCCAACCTGCAAGTCAGTCACTGCATTACAACACCTGCTATAAAACCACCCATTACCACAGCATGATCTAACGCTTGGGTATGAAAGAATATATTTATTCCAAGGGTCAAAGTTATTTCTGAATGCTGGGTATATACATGGGCTAAAGTCTTCTCTGTACAGATAAAAACTTCATTACAATTGGTTTTAAGCATTTTCACTTGGACAGTGTCTAGAAAGGTGCTGCTATAGGGTTCAGGAGTATCTACCTTCTTATGGACCCTGTACCCTCTGGCGTGTGCAAGGATGGTACCCTGGTTTTTGGAATACATCCATTTAAAGTGACAATTTTGTGGAGCCATTATCAGATCATTGACCAACCATAAATGCTGGTTAAAGAGGTTGTACAGGATTAGAGAAACATGGCTGCCCGTTTTTTCAAAAAACTGCTCCACATCAGGTTGTCTCATACTGCAGCCCGCTTACACCAGTGGAGCCTAGCTGCAATTCCAGAACAAGTACTTCTTTCTGGTAGATGGCAGCTATGTTTTTCTAATCCTGTAGAACATGTTTAAGCTCAGTCCTTGCTGCATTTGGTTTTTAAATCTATTCCAGATGCACCAGGTTGGAGACTTCCAAAGTGTGGTCAGAAACAATAGCCATGTTATACCCTGAACATTTGCAAAATGGTGGTTGAAGACTGTAAATGCATTGTTTGCACTGCTTGATCTACGAGCATTTTCTTCCATCTTCAAAGCTTTTATTCCAAGCAGATGAGACTCTCCGAATATTCTTGCTTGTCTCTTTTCATACTGTAACAAGAGTTCATTATTAATAAAGAAAATTGTGTTGTATTTGCTTCCCAGCTTGGTATTTACTTGGTTGGTTAACACTATGTATCAACTACTGCAAGATTTACTAAGCATTTTCCTGGTACACATCCATATACCCTTTTTTTTGCATGCAGTTTTTTTTTTTTTTTGCTTTGGTATTTCATATGAAACTGGGACCTCTGAAGATACAGTATCCACATAGAATTGTATGAGTGTCATCTTATGTCTATGAACTTCTTTGGGGTTATGTGGCCCCCATGTAGGAGCCCTAAAGATTGGGCCTTTGCGCTTTTGACCTCATAGAATTGGGATGCTGCCATATTCTGGGACAACAGAGCCCTGAATGCCATCTTGATTTCACTCAACATCACAGCAAAACGATTGTGTTGTCACTTATTTGTGAAATTCAGTTTCATGGTAGGACTAATGTGAATGAACTGTTATGGAAGTAGCAGCCACAAGCTGCAATAATAGAGGGTGACCGACGAAAAGTAGCCCACCTCTAGCGATAGTGTGACAAGATGAATGAGCAAGTGGATTGTGTTTTTTATTTTTTTTTAATTACCCCAAGTCACAAAGATGCTGAAAGTCTATGGATCTCTGCATCTTTGGGCACGTTGGATTATGTCGGCTGATACGGCTTGTGATGCTGCGGATAGTGTTTGTGATGTTGTCCTTGACTTCATCCAAGGGATGTGGAATGTTTGCAGACACTTTCTGTTTTACATTTCCCCACAAATAAAATTCACATGTGGACTACACTGGGGAAGGTGGTGGACATAACCCCTTACTCACAGTTCACTCCTCCGTAAACAGTTCACGAACCTGTGCCAGTGAGTTCCCTGAGGTGCGGCAAGTTGCCCCATCTTGTTGGAAAAAGCTAGACCTTTTTTCTTCTGCAGCATCGCTGCTGAAGATCTGCAACATAGCTGTATAGATGTGAATGGGGACCACTGTCAGCGTCTTTTGTGGGTTATTTAAAAAAATAATCCACTTGCTCGTTCATCTTGTCATACTATCGCTGGAGGCAGGCTACTTTTTCATGGGCCACCCTGTAGAAACTAGGGATGAGCGAACTTGCAATTTGCAAGTTTGGGTTCTGGGTGAATTCTTTTATCAAAGGATATAACAGAATTCTATGACTGAATGCACCACGGAAGCCTTTAAAGAGGCATTCTTTTTTGTCTCTTAAAGGCTTCCGTCATAGAATTCCGTTATGTTCCGTGATAACGGAATTCACCCCGAACTTGCAGACAGTAAGTTCGCTCATCCCTAGTAGAAACCATACTGTAACAATGAAATAAAAATACATTTTTAATTGGTGCTGTAGTTCAAATGATTAACTGTTGAGGGGCATTCATTCCATTTCTAAGTTACCATTTGTGGTGATTCTCACAAAAAAAAAAAATCATGTTCTGCTTTAAGAAAAAAATGTTGGTACACAAATCTATATTCCCTACATCAATTCAGTATTTGCTGCATTAAAAAAAAAAACTCCAGATGTCCGGAATTCCAGATATATTTTGAAATACAGCACAAAACGCTACCAAAGGCTAGTTTTACACTACATTTATTGCTTCCGTCAGACTGTTCCACCCTTGGTAGGACAGGTGGATGAGCAGACTGACTAACGTGACTGACTAGGTATTTAAAGGGAACCTGTGTGCTTTTATTGTGTAAAAAAACTGATTTGATGCATATGCAAATTAACCTGAGATGAGTCCTGTCCCTGAGATGAGTCCAGGGATAGGACTCATCTCAGGTTAATTTGCATATGTATCAAATGGTTTTTTTACAGAATAAAAGCACACAGAGCTATGGGGACTGGATATTGCGGATGTGCTAGCGGCCAACTAGCAACCCATGTCCTCAGCTCTGTACCCAAAATCCCAGTGACAGGTTCCCTTTAATGAACTGTAGATCACATGTATAACACAAGGTTTTTACCTGCATAATGTTCATTATTTTTACATACAATTTGGCAGACGTTTCTAGATCCATCTAAATACTGCTTCCTAAGGGCTCATGGACACGACCGTGATCAGCCTTGGAAACATGGCCCATGTTTCTGCCGGATCTTCCAGGCTGACCGCGGCTCCCTTGAACTGACTGTATTTTAATGTTTTTAGTGAACAGTTCCTGCAAGACTCATTCATCGAAATGAATGAGTCTTTGGAAGAAAAACTTGTCCGTGTTGACTGTATAGAGCAGTAAATAAGTTGCTGTCCTCTGTCTGAAAGACATTGGGGGACATTCACCAAGCATGTTGCACCAGAATTATGGCATAAAATGCGCCCAAAGAAATGGCATTTTGATTTGCGTCAAATATATATCAACTTTTCTCCAGAATTTTAAGTGGGTGGGGATATCAAATTTATCATCCTCTTATCCGCAGAAATGGCTCAAATAGTTAAAGACAATTAGCCAGCTTATGTGGTGGTGTTTTGTGTAAAAAGTCTCATTTATGGCAGAACCAGTGATAGATAAAAATAAATGCATCCTGTTTTAACACTAAACCTAAACCACAGGGTTTTTTCAGTGAATTGACATTCAACAAAAAAAAAACCTTAGAAATCTGATAAAGAAGTTGCAATTTTCCAGTGGAAATGTGGCAAATATGCTTCAATAGTCGCAAATGTGGTCTGTCAGAGTTGACTGAAATGGAGTTCTATTGGCGTTAAAATGTTACAAATCAAGAGAAATAGGCGAATAATTAAGTTTATATTTCAAAAAGGCCTCAAGCACACGACCGTTGTTTGTTTCCGCGTCCGTTCCGTTTTGTTTTTTCCACGGATAGGATGCTTCCTCATTCATTTCAATGGGTCTGTCAAAAAATGCGGGTGGTTAACCGTTTTTGTTCCGCATCCGTGGTCCGTGTTTACCTCTGGTCTCTGCTCCTGGAAAGAACTCTGTTGTCAAATTCTGCCATCAAATGTACCCACCACCGTACGTTCAGCCAACCCATCAATTTCAGCACCGATCAGTCCTTCTCGATCTTCCCTGATCCATCTGCTCTCACCATCCTCCTCCCCAGCCATAAGGAGGAGCATTACAAGGTGAGTGCATTTCGGGACGTTTGTTCACACGACAGAAATTGCATCTAAACTTTTTACCCTATGAGCGCCTTTCTTCTGTGTATGCCACTATTCATTCAAATATATACAAATAGTGATGAGCAAATCAAAGTTGAAGAAGTGGAATTCGATCTGAATTTCAGGAATTATTCGATTTACACCGAATCGAATTTCCACACGCTTTGTGGTAACGAATCGCATTTTTTCCTAAAATGGCTGCTGCACATGTTCGGACATGGAGCAAGGAACTCTGGGAACGAAGGATCACCCACAATGCCATGCATGCAGCCAGCCAGCCCTGTGATGTCACAGCCATATAAATACCCTCAATCATCTAGGATTCAGCCATTTTCCAGTCCTTGTGCAGGAAGAGACGTTAGCAGGCGCTAGGGTCAGTGGTAGAAAAGACTTGAAAACGTTTATTTTGCTCAATAGAAGCTCAGGGAAAAAGCATTAGAAGTGTAAGGAAAGGATAGGGGGTTGAATTATTCCACAGTATTGAATAAGAACAGGGTTCAATAGGGGGTGTTACAGCCTGGGAAATGGGAACAATCCTATTACACCTTGCTGCACTGACTGGGGATCCAAATTGCCATTATACTGCTGCTCATTTCAGGTTTGCAATACCTCTGTAATTCCAGCAAACCGTTCTTGTTATTGGGGTCTTATTAGCCCTTGTGCGGTGCAGTTATAAATATGTTCTAAAGCCTTTTTTTAGCGTGTATTAGTGGGCAAAAAGAAAAAGGGCTTATTAGCCGTTGTGTGGTGAAGTGAGAAAATTAAAGCCCTTTTTGGCGTGTATTAGTGGCAAAAAAAAAAAGTGATTTGCCGTTCAGCCGTGTTCCATTGTACTACAGGATCTATAGGATAGATATGTACATCCTATTAGCCATTCTGCTGTGAATTGTGATTGTTATATTTATTTTTTAGGTGTATTAATGGGAAAAAGAATAAGTCTTATTAGCCGGTCTGCAGTGAACCGACATTTTTATACAGCCATTGTTGGGGTGTGTTAGTAGCCGTTCTGCGGTGAATTTACATTGTCATACAGACATTGTTGCGCTGTATTAATAGCAAAAATAAGTACTTCTTATTATCCGTTATGCAGTGAATTTACATTGTCATTCAGTGGTGAAATTTGGGGAAAATTGATGGGTGATTGTAAAGTATCTTCCATAGAGACTAACAATTTGTCGATTAGCCATTCAAATTCAAGTGAAATTTGTTGGTGATACAGCATTTTTTGGGAAAATTGGTTGGTGAATGTAGACTTTCTTCTGTAGGGACTGAGTAATTGCGTCGATTAGCCATTCAGTGGGGAAATTTGTTTGTGATACAGCCTTTTTGGGAAAATTTGTTGGTAGCTGTAACTACGGTCAAGGACAGTATATGTCCTTTACGACCCACTGGGTAAATGTGGTTCCTGCCCTCCCGCTCCAGTAATTTGGCCAGATGACCCCACTTCCGCCTCCACGTTCTCACATTGTTGGTCCTGCGACAATGTCCACCTCTGCCTCCTTATCGTCCACCGTGGCCTCAGCCTCCATTGCAGGGACAATTTACAGTGCTCCTACAGCATACCACATCAGGGCATGGCGGTGTCACGCTGTTCTAGACCTCTCACACGGGAGAAACTGCTCAGTGTCCTTCATCAAGAAGTCAAATCCTGGCTTTCTCCACGACAACTCAAAATCGGAACCATGGTGACAAACAGCAGGAAGAACATGGTGTCGGCGCTGCGTCAAGGAGGGCTGAGCTATGCGTCCTTCTGCAAGACATCCTAAAAATGGCCAAGAAACTTTGCATGTACTTCAGCCACTCATACATCACCAAGCACACCCTCCTTGACCTGCAGCGGCAGAACGGCATCCCCCAACATAGGCTGATATGCGACATTTCCACCCGTTGGAATTCCATCCTCCATATGTTGGACCGACTATACGAACAGAGAAAGGCCATAAATGATTTCTTGATGATCCAAGCAGACAGAGGTACTTCCCTGTGTAACTTCAATGTTAGCCAGTGGCAGCTCATGCATGACGACACCTGCCGTTTGCTTGTGCCCTTTGAGAAGGCCACTTTATTTGTCCAAACACAGATGCTTCACAGTCATCTTCACGAATGAAACCCATACAGATTTTTTCATGGCTGTCAAATGGACATGGAAATGTGAACAAGGCCTTATGTAGGAGAACATAGACATTAAAAAATCAAATGAAATTTTTTGGGGGGACCTGAAAATTGTTACTAAGTTGCATAAAGCACATGACTGCTAAAATAAAGGAGTAGCATAGGCAGCACTGGTTGCCCAGTAAGAGTGGGTGGATGTTTTCTTATGACCAAGAACATTTGTGGGGGTCCACATTCTGTAAAAGACAGATGTGGGCTTCTGCACAGTAAACTGCCTTAGAAAAATTAGTGGTGAAATTTGTTTCAGAGTGCATTCACACCACCATGGGGTGGCCATACAAATTTTATTTACATTTTTTTTTTTGCATGTAAATTTTCATTGTTCTTATTATAGTTATACAAAGAGAGCAGTCAGCTCTAAATAAACAGGCAATAAATGAAATATGCAATTTGCAATAATAACCAGTGATACATTGGTCTCTGACATTCTTATCATATACATGGTACCTTAATAAGCCTCTTATGAGGGCAGTGGGAATCGTTCAAGCTGTGGTTTCCAATATTTCTAAAAGGAGATCAGGGTATTGTTACGGTGAGCTAGTGACCGCTCATAGATGCAATGATTAGATAGCATCTCCTTTATGTCCGATACTGCTGGGGATTTAGTGGACTTCCATTGCCAAGCTATCAAAAGTTTAGCAGCTAATAGTATGTGGCAGAATAGTTTCCTGTAAGTACCTGGGACCTGCTCCACTCCTAGAGATAGAAGAGCTAACCCAGAGGTTAGATGAATACAGACAGAATTTTAGTGTACAGTTTTACGTCGCAGTTAAGCAGGGAGATAGGGCAGAAGTTGGCTGGGACATCAGCGGTTTTACCCGGCTTCGGGAACAGTGACTATTGTGGCTTGTAGCATCTCTGCAGGAAATTGCATTAAACATAGTCACCAAATGATGAGCCTTATGGGGTTTAATGGATTTTATTGCCGACACCAGCTCCTGATTGGAGATGGGGATGTTCAAACTGGAGATTTGGTCTTTAGTTAGAGATGGAAGGTTGATACTTTCTAGAAAAGAAGGTATACCCTCGTGTGAAGGTTGAGGAACTGAAGGGTCTGACCCTAGATTGTACAATTTAGCATCATACTCACTAAAGGCTTCTGCTATATCAGTAGGATGCATTATTTTCAACATGCCACCCGGAGCTAATATTTAGGGCACATTGGTGTTTTGCAATAAAAGTTTGACCTTCCTGGCCATTAATTTACTTGGTTTGTTATGGTATGCGGAGGGAAGTTAAATGCCAATCATAATCCATTTGTAAGATAGAGTGGACCTCATTAAGAAGAGACATCAAAGTCTTATGAAGAGTAGGGGAGGGTGTTTTGCAGATCTGGGCCTCTACTTTGGTCATGTCAGAAAGTACTGATGTTAATTTAGCATCTTTGTACCTCTTAAAGTAAGAGCTCTGTTTTGGGAAGAATTCCTCTAATAGTAGCTTTATGAGCCTGCCATAGAATAAAGGGGTCAATATTGTCAGTGCTGTTTAAGGAGAAATATTTGGATATCTGAGAGTCAATGTTCTTTGTATCCGGGATGGCATAACAGGTATACGTTGTTTCTCCAAGTTCTATGGGGAGGAGGCCGTGAGGAGACAGAGAATGTGTAATATATTGGTGCGTGGTCAGACCACGAGGAAGTCCATATTGTGGAAGATCTCACCATTGAGAGCAAAGTTCTATCGGCTATGGCCAGGTCAAGGTCCCAATTGCAAGAACATAGGAGGGATTCTCCTTCCTCTGGGTTTCTGAGAGCATGAATTTTGCCCTCTTTATGGATAAAAAGCTTCAGGATGAAACCCCATCTATATGGAATTTCCGGTTCCTGCAGTACTCTGGTTACAGGAGAGAAATGATTTCTCGCCTGTAGGGTGGTCTGGGAAAGATCGGAGTAGATTTGAACTTTATGAAAAGGACTTGGTAAATCCCTGTTTTTCCTAGAGACGGACATCAGGACATCTTGACATGGTAGAAGTGAATCCTGGCTATAACATTCTTAGGCAAGAATTCTGGAATTCTGCTTCGGCTTCGGAAGTCGGTGGGCTCAGTCGATAAGGAAAAGTTGGGGATCCATATCAGGGAGAGACGTTTTCAGAAAATCCTGAAGATATTGATTGAAAGCATTGTTGCTGACGGAGTCTGGTATGCCTCGGAACTTCAGGTTGCTACGTCTATTTCTTTCCCCTAGGTTAGCCATCTTAGCCTTTAAGGCCTTCACCTTATCCACCAATGAGTAGTGGGCATCAATCAGTTCGTTGAGGGAATTAGTGAGCTCTCCCATTCTATGTTCAATATGGTTTACTCTGGAGCCTATATCCTACATGTTGCATGTGAGATTTAAGGGAGCGGTGAAGTGCAAACATCATAGATTTTATGACCCCTTCTCATGCAGTTTGATCTGATGTGGAGAATTCTTGCAAGTCGTCAGCCATCATATCTAGCTCAGCAGTCATGATATCAGGAGGTTTAGTAGTTAGACGGGGCCTTTGTGGAGGGCTAGAGGGTGGTGTGGACATTGATCCCCTGCTAGGCCGGGATCTTTGCTGGGGTGTCTCCCTTTCACCGCAGTTAGAGACTGAGGCCTCGCTTTTGGCTTGAGTCTGACCCTGTTGGGAGCCTGGAGCAGTCATCGGGTAAAGCAGAGCTGTTGACTGTCGGAGGGTCCGCCGGGCTTCTTCCTACAGGCGGCATAGAGGATTGGGAATCAGCTGCGCCGAAACTAAGGTGCGCCTGAGGGGAGCTAGGCCGATTTCCTGAGAGGAGAAAAAGTCAGTGATACAGCGAAAACCCAGCTTGGAGGACATCTTTCGGTTCATCATGTTTGCGACAGCTATGATGGTCGACTGGAGAGGTAAGTGCGACCTGATTTAGTAGCGCTGGAAGTCGCTTTAGAGGGAGTAGGTGATGGAGCTCTTTTACACATCAGCCATCTTCCAGCTGTACTAATTTTTCAGACTGTGTCACGGACCCGTAAACACACTGAATCCTTCCCAGGTCTGTGCTTCAATTGCAATGCTCCATTCTGCGGAACGGGTGCGGACCCATTCATTCTCAATGGGGCCGGCGTGAAGCGGAGAGCACACTATGTGCTCTCAGCTTCTGCATTTGCGGAGCACGGCCCCGAAGTTCCAGCCGTGTCAGCCACCAGTGACAGTGCCAGCCGTGTCAGTGCCAGAAGTCAGTGCCAGCCGTGTCAGCCACCAGTGACAGTGCCAGCCGTGTCAGTGCCAGAAGTCAGTGCCAGTCCTGTCAGCCACCAGTCACAGTGCCCACCATCTCTCTACCAGCAGTCAGTGCCAGCCGTGTCAGCCACCAGTCACAGTGTCCGCTGTCTCAGTGTCAGCAGTCAGTTCCAGCCGTGTCAGCCACCAGTCACAGTGCCCACCATCACAGTGCCAGCTGTATCAGCCAGTCACAGTGCCCGCCATCTCAGTTCCAGCAGCAAGTTCCAGCCATATCAGCCACCAGTGACAGTGCCAGCCATGTCAGTACCAGCAGTCAGTGCCAGCCGTGTTAGCCACCAGTCACAGTGCCCGCTGTCTCATTGCCAGCTGTCAGTGCCAGCTGTATCAGCGACCAGTGACAGTGTCCATCGTCTCAGTGTCAGCAGTGAGTACCAGCTGTATCAGCCACCAGTGACAGTGCCCGCCGTATCAGCCACCAGTGACAGTGTCCGCCGTCTCAGTGCCAGCAGTTTCATCTTAGTGCCAGCAGTCAGTGTCAGCCACCAGTGACAAGTGTCCACCGTCTCAGTGCCAGCAGTCAGTGCCAGCCGTGCTAGCCACCAATGACAGTGCCCGCTGTCTAAGTGTCAGCAGTGAGTGCCAGCTGTATCAGCCACCAGTCACAGTGCCCGCTGTCTCAGTGCCAGCAGTCAGTGCCAGCTATGTCAGCCACCAGTCACAGTGCCCGCCATCTCAGTGCCAGAAGTCAGTGCCAGTCGTGTCAGCTACCATTGACATTAGCCCCTAGACATTATGCCTGTTACAATAACGGGCGCTAGAACATTAGTGCTGGCACTGTTATGGGGGGGGATCTGTGGATGGCACTGTTATGGGGGGGGATCTGTGGATGGCACTGTTATGGGGGATCTGTGGATGGCACTGTTATGGGGGGATCTGTGGATGGCACTGTTATGGAGGATCTGTGGATGGCACTGTTATGGGGGATCTGTGTATGGCACTGTTATGGGGGATCTGTGGATGGCACTGTTATGGGGGATCTGTGGATGACACTGTTATATATGTGTCATCCACAGACCCCCCACCCCATAACACTGCACTGGCACTATCACTGGTGGATGACACTGAAGAGGGGATCTGTGGATGACACTGAGGGGGGATCTGTGGATGACACTAAGGGGGGGATATGTGGATGACACTAAGGGGGTGATCTGTAGATGACACTGAGGGGGGGATCTGTGGATGACACTGAGGGGAGGGGATCTGTGGATGACACTGTTATGGGATGGGGGTCTGTGGATGACACATATATAACAGTGTCATCCACAGATCCCCCATAACAGTGCCATCCACAGATCCCCCCCATAACAGTGTCATCCACAGATCCCCCCATAACAGTGCCAGCACTAATGTTCTAGCGCCCGTTATTGTAATGGGCATAATGTCTGTATATTGAATATTAACAACGCATTTGCATCTTTGCATTTCGAGTTTCTCCTTGGGATCTCAACAATCTCTGGGATTGTCTGCCATACCTGCAAAGTCATCTGGCAGCGACTCAGAGAAGCGGTAATGCCCACCCCCAAGGCAGAAAATTGTCTTCATATCGCCGAGGGATTTCACCAATCAGCGCAGTTTCCTAACTGCACTGGGACACTAAACAGCAAACACATCCGTGTAAAGAAGCCACCACACTCAGGGTCCCAGTACTTCGATTACAAACAATTTTTTTCTGTAGTGCTGATGGCCTTGGCTGACAGTAACTATCGGTTTGTAATTGTGGATAGTGATGTCGCGAACATAAAATTTTCCGTTCGCGAACGGCGAACGCGAACTTCCGCAAATGTTCGCGAACATGCGAACATTGCGAACCGCCATAGACTTTAATAGACAGGCGAATTTTAAAAACCAAAGGGACTCCTTCTGGCCACAATAGTGATGGAAAAGTTGTTTCAAGGGGACTAACACCTGGACTGGAGCATGCCGGAGGGGGATCCATGGCAAAACTCCCATGGAAAAATACCTAGTTGACGCAGAGTGTGGAAGTTGTAATCGCAATGCGATTAATACAGGTTATATTAATCGCATTGCGAATTCAACTTAGAGCTGGGTTCCTAATGGTTGTATTGCTAGAAATTCTAGCAATACAACCATTAGGAACCAACTCTAAGTTAATTGCAATGAGATTAATATAACCTGTATTAATCGCATTGGGATTACAACTTAGATCTGTTCCTAATGGTTGTATTGCTAGAATACAACGAAGATTGAGAATATAGCGCTAAATTCTCAATCTTCGTTATATTCTAACAATACAACCATTAGGAACCAACTCTAAGTTGAATTCGCAATACGATTAATACAGGTTATATTAATCGCATTGCGATTACAACTACTAACACTGCAGCTTCAGAATGAATCTAAGATGGATGCCGTCCTTGCTTTTTGATAGGAGGTGGGAGGGTCTGGATGGGAGACTAATGTACTAGCCCTAAAAGGGCTTTTTGGGAGTACTGTCAGGACGCTGTCCTTACAGCAGAGATCTGATGAGTTTTTCAGGACTGGAGTGGACACTGAATACACTAGCCTAGCTATCGATTTCCCTATTAAATCAGCAGCAGCTACACTGTCCCTCCTCTCACTAAGACTGCAAATTCCGAATTAATCTAAAATGGATGCTGTCCAGGAGATGGGAGGGTCTGGGAGGGAGGGTATGATAATTGGCTGGAATGCGTCTGCTGACTGTGATGTAGAGGGTCAAAGTTTACTCAATGATAGGGGGTGGACCTAACATTGCATATGTTCGCCCGCCGCGACGAGCGCGCACAAGCTATGTTACGTCGGGAACTATTCGCCAGTGAATAGTTTGGGACATCTTATTTGCGAATTCAACTTAGAGATGGGTTCCTAATGGTTGTATTGCTAGAATATAACGAAGATTGAGAATTTAGCGCTATATTCTCAATCTTCGTTATATTCTAACAATACAACAACCATTAGGAACTCAGATCTAAGTTGAATTCTCAATGCGATTAATATAACCTGCATTAATCGCATTGCGAATTCAACTTAGAGCTGAGTTCCTAATGGTTGTTGTATTGCTAGAATATACGTTATATTCTAGCAATAAAACCATTAGGAACTCAGCTCTAAGTTATGTCTGTACTGCGAATAATACTTACAATTATTAATCGCTTTGCGAATCCATTTGATGCCTCTATTTGATTGTATATGACGGTTGACTATGACTACCACCAACGTTCTTCTGCCTCCAAAGCAAGATATCTGAACCCCCAGGGGCCATTTGGGCGTTTTTGATAAAAACGCATCAAAACGCATCTGCGTTTTTATAATTTTTCATTTTCTAGTTTATTTTTTGTGTATTTTGCCACATTTGGTTGCATATTTACATTTGGTATAGGCAAATATGGTAGTCTAGATCATGTGTCTATACCAAAACCTAGGATCATTGTTTGACAGCATATTTTCTAAGCCATGTAGCTGAATATAGATTTGGGTAGAGTAATGATCTAGACTACCATATTTGCCTATACCAAATGTAAATATGCAACCAAATGTGGCAAAATACACAAAAAATAAACTAGAAAATGAAAAATTATAAAAGCGCAGATGCGTTTTGATGCGTTTTCTATCAAAAACGCCAAATGGCCTGAAAGTTCAGATATCTTGCTTTGGAGGCAGCAGAACGTTGGTGGTAGTCATAGTCAACCGTCATATACAATCAAATAGAAGGCATTAAATGGATTCGCAAGCGATAATAATTGTAGTATTATTCGCATTGCGATTACAATTTAGAGCTGAGTTCCTAATGGTTGTATTGCTAGAATATAGCGTTATATTCTAGCAATACAACAACCATTAGGAACTCAGCTCTAAGTTGAATTCGCAATGCGATTAATGCAGGTTATATTAATCGCATTGAGAATTCAACTTAGATCTGAGTTCCTAATGGTTGTTGTATTGCTAGAATATAACGAAGATTGAGAATATAGCGCTATATTTGTTATCTTCGTTATATTCTAACAATACAACTATTAGGAACTCAGATCTAAGTTATATCACTAATGCGAATAATACAGGTTATATTAATCGCATTGCGATTTACAATTACTATTACTGCAGCTTCAGAATGAATGTAAGATGGATCCTATCCTTGTGTTTAGATAGGAGGTGGGAGGGTCTGGGAGGGAGGGTATGCTGATTGGCTGGAATGTGTCTGCTGACTGTGAGGTACAGGGTCAAAGTTTGCTCAATAATAAAGTATAGGGGCGAACGCGAACATCGAATATGTTCGCCCGGCAGAGGCGAACGCGAACAAGCTATGTTCGCCGGGAACTGTTCGCCGGCGAATAGTTCGGGCCATCTCTAATTGTGGATATCGGGCCTATGGGAGCACTTCAGACACCTGCATCTTTAGTGCTTCCAGAATGGGTCAACGGCTTCAGACAAACCAGTCTGCCCTGCCACAGCCCAGTAGACTACCCGGATCTGCAGGTCCAGCGGCTCCATTTGTGATCGTGGCAGATGAAGGATTCGCATTGTCACCCCACCTGATGCGGCCCTTCCCTAGATGCGATCTGGACGACCGGCAGCGCATCTTCAACTATGGATTGACTCGCGCCCATCGGTATGTGGAGTGTGCTTTCGGAATACTGTCCACAAAGTGGAGAGTGTTCATGTCATCCATACAGATGAATTTGGACAATGCCACCCTGGTGATACAGGCCTGTGTACTGCTACACAACTTCACCAGGATTCACAATGCTTCCACAGATGCAGAATTGGGCCTAAATATGACATCTTCTGTCAATTTAGACCTGAGCCGGCCTGGACTCCCTAAAACGGCTCGATTAGCTGTATGGGAATTCTATGCCGATTACTTCTGCAGTCCTGAGGGGGCATTGTCGTGGCAGTTGGACGACTCCATGGGCCACAGATACCTTGATAAAGGTCATAATTGACCAAAACGTCGGGACCACTGTGATTCGAGCCCTATGCTATAAACAATATGAAAAATCTGGATATGGAATAAGACTAAAATGTTGTAAAGAAGATATTTACACATTTATGAATTAAATATACAACTTTAAATTCTACATTGTGTGGTGTGCCATAGATCTCTATCTATTGCCCTCTTGACTTCAAGCCTGACTCGAGGTGCGCGCTGGCCTGGGAATAAAAGATCATTTTCGGCGCTTTTACCGGATCGGACAGCTGAAACAAAAGGATGATTAGAAACACGATGCTGGATACTCTATGGTGCTGCCGGCGGCTTGGGACAGTTTATTGAGGTGACAGGTTCCCTTTAAAAAAGGATGTGTCTGCGTTCAGCCTTGAACAAGGACAACACCAGACGTAATCAGACACGCAATTCACCAAGAATAAACTTTGACGCAGAACAGGTAAGTATATAAAATCATCATTTTCACCTAGGCAGCCCCCTTGACAAGAGCATCAGAGCATTTCATGCTCCAATGATCTCCTTAGCCCTGCACTTGATCGTGCATGGAAAGGGCTCTTTTTGTTAAAACAACACACGGCTGGGCATATGTTTCTGGCAAATAGTGTGTTTGGTGATGGGCCGACTTCAGCACTGTCCTAGCCTTTCTAGCTACAGTAGGTCAGCGCAGAAGCCCACATTAGTGCCGGTGATGTCACCAAACATACTGTTTGCCAGAAGCATCTGCCCAGCA
This sequence comes from Bufotes viridis, assembly GCA_033119425.1. Classification (NCBI taxonomy): domain Eukaryota; kingdom Metazoa; phylum Chordata; class Amphibia; order Anura; family Bufonidae; genus Bufotes; species Bufotes viridis. The sequence goes on along the minus strand of CM065592.1, from coordinate 99,722,495 downwards.
AAAGAGCCCTTTCCATGCGCGATCAAGCACAGGGCAAGGGAGAGCATCGCAGCATGAAATGCTTCGCTGCTCTTGTCTGGGGGGCTGCCTGGGTGAAAATATGGTAATGAACCATGCTTCCGTTCCACACAGCACCGCATCTCCCGGATAGCAGACCCATTCAAGCTGTTTTCGGGCCACAATACGGTCACGGCCTGGCAACGGCCGTGTGCATGAGGCCTTATTATAATCGTAAAAAAATATATATTTTTTTAAATATTATTTAATAACAATGACCTAAATAGATAATAGGTCATCAATATTAAAAACATACTTTTTAAAAATATTTAATTTTTGAAAAAGAAAAAATTTATACGCAATAGTAACAATATAACAAATTTTATTATAACAAAAATAAAAAATAAAATAAAATTACAAATCGAATAATTCCTGTGAAAATGGGCCAGGGGTGTGGGTACACCATTGGGGGGGGTTTGGTCTGTTAAGATGGGAAGGAGGGTTAATGTTTAGCATTCTGTCCCTGGAAAAATGGTCAACTAGCAAGGCCACCACAGAAATGCACCGCAGTTTGCTGTTCATCTGGCACATGACACAAGGAAGGAGCCAGGCCTTTTAACCACTTCAGCCCCCCTAGCTTAAACACCCTTAATGACCAGGCTACTTTTTACAATTCTGCACTACACTACTTTCACCGTTTATTGCTCCGTCATGCAACTTACCACCCAAATGAATTTTACCTCCTTTTCTTCTCACTAATAGAGCTTTCATTTGGTGATATTTCATTGTTGCTGACATTTTTACTTTTTTTGCTATTAATAAAAATGTAATGACATTTTTGCAAAAAAATGACATTTTTCACTTTCTGTTGTAAAATTTTTCAAAAAAAACTACATTTCTATATAAATTTTTCTATAAATTTATTGTTCTACGTGTCTTTGATAAAAAAAAAAATCCAATAGGTGTGTATTTATTGGTTTGGGTAAAAGTTATAGCATTTACAAACTATGGTGCAAATAAGTGAATTTCGGCATTTTGAAGCAGCTCTGACTTTCTGAGCACCTGTCATGTTTCTTCAGGTGCTAGAATGCCAGGATAGTATAAATACCCCCCAAATGACACCATTTTAGAAAGAAGACACCCCAAAGTATTCACGGAGGGGCATGGTGAGTTCATGTATCATTTCATTTTTTTTCACAAGTTAGCGGAAAATGACACTTTCTGAGGAAAAATAATAATAATAAAGTTTCCATTTCTGCTAACTTCTGGCAAAAAAAAAAAAAAAATCTCCCACGGACTCACTATGCCCCTCAGTCTACTTTCCAAAATGGGGTCATTTGTGGGGTGTATTTACTGTTCTGGCATTCTGAGCGGGGCTAAATTGTGAACAACCTTGTAAAACCTAAAGGTACTCGTTGGAATTTGGGCCCCTTTGCGCACCCAGGCTGCAAAAAAGTGTCACTCATGTGGTATCGCCGTACTCAGGAGAAGTAGGGCAATGTGTTTTGGGGTGTATTTTTACATATACCCATGTTGGGTGAGAGAAATATCTCTGTAAACTGACAACTTTGTATGAAAAAAATTAAAAAGTTGTCATTTACAGAGATATTTCTCACACCCAGCATGGGTATATGTAAAAATACACCCCAAAACACATTGCCCTACTTCTCCTGAGTACGGCGATACCACATGCGAGATGACGCGCCGCCGCGTCAAGGAGGAACAGACCTGCCGCCGCCTGGACGCATCCCTGCGTTAGGCGATCGGCAGGTGGTTAAAGCGGTCGGCAGGTGGTTAAAGCGGTCGGCAGGTGGTTTCTTGCAGTCTGATCGATTTCGATTTAGATATTTGAGAACTATAGTATCAACCTGACCTCGAAGATCTAAATCGGAAGCGATCAGCGGACGTCGCCTTTGTCTGCCAGATAAATGGCAAACTGGTGCTGCAACAACTGGGGTCCTTTCTGCGGTGGCCTCAGTGATGTCTTCAGTTATAGGACAAGGTTCAATTGGCTCTAAAGGCTGGAGCTGTTCTGTAGCAGAAGATTCTCCAGGCATATCCTCCTGCGTATCTGCCTCCTGTGTGCCAGTAGAGTGAGGTCTGGATCCCGAATCCTCAAGAGCCAGATAATCTACAGTTCTGTTAAAAAAAATATATAAATAATTTTTAATATTTTAAAATTTATATAAACAATATAATATAAAATTTACTAACGGTCTAAATTCCATTATTGGTTTCAAGAATTGAAGATGATACACCATCACCACTTTTCTGTTTACCGTTAATTTCTCAGCGAAATTGGTCCCTGCATGTATTCCAGCGCTTTTTTATCTCTTTTACTGAAAAGACAATAATATTTGAAAAATAAATATTATTAATTTATAAAAATTTATTAAAAATTACTAGTCAAATTTTGAATTATAGCTCAAAGTGTGATATTGCTCTTGTGCACACGATCAATGATGTTCTGGGACATATGGCCCGCTCATGGACCATATGTCTCAGAGGGCATACAGTGGTGTGTATGAGGCTGATACAAACATCCTTCTAGTTTTAGGGCTCATGCACATCGCCTTTACCCTGCCATGGCCGCATTGTGGGCCACATATGGCAGTCCCCAATGCACTGAACGGCTGCACAATTGCTATGAGCCTGAGCCCTAATAATCAAATTTGTGAATGAGGCCTATTATGAATTCACAAAAAAAACTATATATGTATATCAGGGGTGCACAACCTTTTGTGGTTGGGGGCCACATTGTCAGCCTAAACCAATTCCAAGGGTCGAAAATAAAACTTAAAGGGGTATTACCAACTGAAATACTGTATTTTTGGCATATTGAACATACAGTATATATCATAAATGTCTAGTTACAGTTCTCGGACTCCCATCTAATAGGAGAATACATGAGAGATACATGTAAGAAGGCATAAGACCTAAACCTACATGTCTTTTACCAGATGTTTGGGGGCCACACAGAATGGTATCGAGGGCCGCATGTGGCCCCCGGGCCGCAGGTTGTGCACCCCTGATGTATATAAACCATCCTGCACGATATGGTATTAAATGCGCGGATGTATATGGCTACATTTACAAAATCACAGAAAATAATGCACTATAATAGTAGATGCAAGCACAACATATGGACTTACCCTTTTGATAAAATCTGAGACACTTGGTCAATACATTTTGATCAAAATACATCTAAGCCCACCTACCAGGCGACAGGGTGGTCTCAGTTCAGGCGGGTTCCTATGCTAACCTACTCATGCTGTTGCGCGTTTTTCAGGAGCACAGTCCCCGCACATATGGTGTGCTGCCCCTTGTTACCTCCATGTGCATCAGCAACCAGTGGGAGGAGGGACATACACACCTATATGTACCACCTTAATCAAGGTCACCTCTTAGATAGGTGGGGCAAAAGTGCACTTGAATATTACTCCTAGTATAGGAGCGTATTCACACATGAAGGTGCCACTCCTTCAAGACAAGTCAAACGGGGACAGTGCTCCTGAAAAATGCGCAACAGTAAGAATGGGTTAGCATAGGAACCTGCCTGAACTGAGACCAAGATATTCTATCTTCATTCAGCAGGACCTGCAATGACGTCACCGCAGGTCCTGCTGAATGAAAATAGAAGGATCTTCTATCTTCATTCAGTAGGACCTGTAATGACGTCACCGCACTCACCACGTGGTGAGCGCGGTGACGTAATCCCAGGTCCTTTTGCAGGACCTAAAGAAAGGAGAGGATACCGGCTGCGCGAAGTGGATGAAGTGAGTTTTTTAAATAATTTTTAACCCCTCAATGGCAATTTTATTTTGCATTCTATCTTAAGAATGCTATTATTGTCCGTTATAACCATGTTATAACGGAAAATAATAAAATCACCCGAACACCGAACCCGAACTTCAGAGAAAAAGTCCGGGTTCGGGTCCGGGTAACCGAACTCGCAAATTTCGGTACAAACCCGAACTTTGCATTTCTGGTTCGCTCAACCCTATATAAGACCAATTGGAAAATTACTTTTAACATAGAAATGTTAGTTTACTGAAAAGCATGTACAGTACATGCATTTAATACTTGGTCGCGGCTCCAGCCGCTATTCTCTTAAAAGTATTGTACCACAAAACACAGAATAGGGGATGTGTCTGATCGGCAAGGGTTCACAGTTTAAAAAAAAATAAAAAATAACCTCCACTTGAACGAATGGGGCCACTTTTCCAAAAAATAGGACACGTCCTTTTCACACCTTTGAAATGAATAGGCCCATTTTTAACAGCCGTATAGACAGGCGTGCACCTTGAACCCTTGCTTTTCACTGACTGCAGCAGGACCTGACTGATGTTCCCAGCGTCATGCCATCAAGGGTTCGAGGAGCATGTGTCCCTACTTGTTCAAGTTTTTTAACCCCTGAAAAACCATTGTAGTCGTTAGATGGGTTCACTTCTGTCTCTACGGCTGTTAAAAATGGGCTAATTAATTTCAGTGGTGTCCACCTGGCCGTGAATATGGCCAATAGTGTTGATCGAATCAAGCTTTGGATCCATAGATCCAAAGTCGATTTGTTCAAATACTTATTGTTAATGCTGTCCGGAGACCTGTCTACGTACAGCATTACTGTAAAACAGGCATCCTCAAACTGCGGCCCTCCAGCTGTTGAAAAACTACAACTCCCAGCATGCCCGAACAGCCTACAGGTATCAGCCTACAGCAGGGCATTCTGGGAGTTGTAGTTTTACAACATCTGGAGGGCCGCAGTTTGAGGATGCCTGCTGTAAAATGTATTGGCTCCGTGCAGCCAAACTTTGTTTCACCCAAAGTCGCGCAAGACTTCGGTGAATAAAGTCGGTATTCATATTTGCATCTTTAAAAAACATTAAAAATTAGGAATCCGAAGTCAGGTTTGGTACCTAATTTTAAATGTTTTTAAAGATGCAGACATGAATACCGAATTCATTCACCGAAGTCTTGCGCGACTTCTGATGAAACGAAGTTTGCCTGCACGGAGGCAATAAATTTGAATGTTGTCTCTGTACAAGCGTTTGAACGAATCGACTTTGAATCTATGATCCGATGCTCAATTCATTCAACGTGAGCTGGACCTCAGCCTACTATGCCTGGGAATGACAGCAAGAGCTCCCCTAGTGAGAGCAGTGGGATGAGAGAGGTGTTACTACATTTTTGTGGCTTTGTAATCACTTTTCAAAAATATTTTTAACTTAACGCTGGACAACCTCTACTTAATTGAGACCCCAAAATTAATACAGACCCCCAAATTCCTACAGGACCCAAAATTAAGTCAGACCCCCAGACCAAGCCCCAAAATTAATGCAGACTGCAGACCAGCCCCCAAATTCATATAGACCCCAAATCATACAGACTCACAGATCCTCCCACAAATTCATTCAGACCCCAGATTAAACCCCAAATGAGCCCCCAAATTTATACAGACCCCGATCAGCCCACAAATTCATATAGACCCCAGATTAAACCCCAGATCATCTCACAATTCATACAGACCCCAGATCATCTCACAAATTTATTCAGACCCAAGATTAAACCCCAGATCAGCCCACAAATTCATACAGACCCCAGATTAAACTCCAAATCACATCTATGAATGTATTAGAGCTGTGAGGCTGAGACCATGCTTAAAAGTCATGATCTGGTCTAAAACCACAACTGCATGTGAATATTGGAGCATTTTTTTTTTTTTTTACACATTAACTATTAAAAACCTGAAAGATAAGTAAAAAAAAAAACCTATAATAAAACCACCTACATTTGCAGTAAAACTGCATGCACGTGTGTTTTTTCACTGGGGTATGGCCACTAGCTGTTGCCCACCCTAATACACTTATCAAGCTATGCACCTGTGTCATGAAATTAACCTGTTAATGACTAATGATAAAAATGTACATCACGGAGGATGATTGGCAGGATCTAAACTGTATTACACAGTCATACGCAAACTGACAAAAATGGGGATAACTGCAATCCAGCATAGTAACCCCTTTAATGCTGCAGTCTGTTGTCTAATGTGTTTGGTAGAGGAGGTCCCTCTGTCATCCCATCGGTGCCCCACTAGATGATCATGGGACACCGATCAATGACCATGGCCTAGCAGAAGCTCTCATACCTGCCATTGTTATCTGCCCATTAGACTATCCCGAGACATGCCTCACTGATTCAAATTCCTGGGAGTAAAACTTAAGGCTCTTTCACACAAGCGAATGCCGTGCAGGCAGTCCAGCAAGACAGCCAAGTCCTGTTTCGGACAGCAGAGACACGACGGAGCATTAACACGGAGTGACAACTTTATCTCACTGTGATTTTGTAGTAAAAAGATCACAGAGAGGCACGGAGCATTATCACTCATGTTAATGCTCCGTGTCTCTGCTACTCGAAACTGGTCTTGACACTCTTTCACGCAGCGGATTCCATGCACGGCATCCCCTCGTGTGAAAGAGCCCATAAAGGGGTTGTCCAGCCTATCAGCTGACAACTCAAATGGTTGGAACCAGCACCCAATAAAAAAAATAACAACTCACCTGTCCCTGGTCCAACCATTCCCTGCTGCTGCCAGTTCCCTTCAGACCAGAAGTGACCTGGTCCCATGACCCTGCAGCCAATCACTGGCCTCAGTGGTCACATGTGCTAGAACAGACAAATATGTTCTGGCGTTCAATAGATGAAGTCTACTGTGATTTTTATTTACAATTCAAAATCATACAAGTGACCTTTTGGATTGCTGTGGAAACAATGGGTGTGTACAGCGTTAGATAATGCACCAGCTTCGGCTGGAAATGCACCAGCACTTGTGCTACAATGACAAGTCACTAGCAGAATCCATCACTGGCCTCAGCGCTCATGGGACCAAACCACTTCCAGTCAGGCAGTGACCAAAAACGACTGGGAAAGGTGCAGTAGAGCCAGAATGACGGACTATGGACAGGTGAGTTGTATTTTTTTTTAATTGGCTGAGGGCTATGACCATCGGAGTATGTGAGCTCCTTGGCTGCACAACCGCTTTAACCGTTATTGGCTGTATAACTAAAACCAGCCTTCCGAACTTGATTAAAGACTAAGGGCAAGTTCACATCACGTTTTATGCCTCCATTTGACGTATACGTTAAAAAAATGTATATTTTTTTTTAACAATGAAACTCTATGGTGAATGGATGCCACTGTATGGCATCAGAGGCATCCGTTTAACGTATACGTTTTTTGGATATGTTAAAACGGACGGGGAAAATGTGATGTGAACCCATCCTTATATAGATCTCCCATAGTGGCTGACCCACGGGGGTTCATTCTTCATTTGTCAACGAGGACAAAACTGATCAGGATGCATAAGTATGTATCAGTTCAGTTCAGTTGCGTTTTGGGGCCGGACACAAAACCCCTGCAAGTAGCATTTTTGTGTCTGGTTTGCAAAACACAACAAACCAGATCCGGCATGAAAATCAATGTTAAGGTACTTTCACACTAGCGTTAAAGTTTTCCGGTATTGAGTTCTGTCCTAGGGGCTCAATACCGGAAAAAAACGCTTCAGTTTTGTCTTAATGTAGGCATGCTCAACCTGCGACCCTCCAGCTGTTGCAAAACTTCAACTCCCAGCATGCCCGAACAGCCTACAGCAGGGCATTGTGGGAGTTGTAGTTTTACAACAGCTGGAGGGCCGCAGGTTGAGCATCCCTGTCTTAATGCATTCTGAATGGAAAGCATTCCGTTCAGGATGCATCAGGATGTCTTCAGTTCAGTCACTTTTACGGAATGCCGGATCCGGCATTATTTTCCATTGAAATGTATTAATGCCAGATCCGCTACCAAGTGTTACGGAAAAATGAATTTGGTTTTCCGGTCTGAGCATGCGCAGACCTTTAAAAATTTAAAAAAGATAAATACTGGATCAGTTTTTCCGGATGACACTGGAGAGACGGATCCGGTATTATAATTCATTTGTCAGACGGATCCGGAAACAAATGCTGTCCGTTTGCACACGGATTTCCGGATCCGGCAGGCAGTTCTGGCAACGGAACTGCCTGCTGGATTCCTCTAACGCTAGTGTGAAAGTACCCTGCCTCATGCACACCAACGTATTTTCTTTCTGTGTCCGTTCCGTGTTTTTTGCGGACCATATACGGAACCATTCATTTCAATTGGTCCGCCAAAAAAAACGGAAGGTACTCCGTGTGCATTCTGTTTCCTTATGTCAGTTTTTCCGTTCCGCAAAAAAATAGAGCATGTCTTGTTTTATTCTAGTTTGCGGACAAGGATAGGCATTATTACAATGGATCCGCAAAAAAAACGGATGCCATACGGAACGTCAACCGTTTTTTTGCGGATCTGCAATTGTGGACAAGAAAAGGCATTTTCAATATAGTTCTGGCAATGTGCCGAACCGCAAAATGCGGAAAGCACATTGCCGGTGTCCGTGTTTTGCGGATCTGCGGATTAGTGACATGGGGTGATCAGGAGTTAATTGGGGGTTAATCAGGGGTTAATCAGTGATGGGGGGATGGGGGGGTCTGTGTGGTGATTGGTGCATTTACATATGTTTCTTATGGTGGTCCCAAGCAAAAGGGACCACCAGAGGAGCAGGCAGCAGGCATATCAGACGCTGTTAACAAAACAGCGTCTGATATGCGATTTTTTTTAACTACTACAGCCTGCCAGCGCACGATCAGCGCTGGCAGGCTGTAGTTTACCTTCCTCCAGACGCAATTCCTGTGAGCGCGCGTCCACCCAGAATAACCCGCCCGCCCGCTGAACGCATCCGGGTTGGTGAAACTATAAGCGTGGTGAAACTATAAGCCTAGTTGTGCCTTTTTCTTCTTTTTTTAATCTGATTGTAAGCAGGCTTTACCTATGGTCGCTTTCAGACGAGCGTATTGAGATCCGTCAGTATTCTGGCTCAGGATCCTGATGATATACCATCCATAGTCATCAGGATTGCTTCAGGATTTCATCAGGATTTACATGCGCATATCTTCCTTCCTACATGGTTTATGCACTGCGCAGACTGTAATGAGCGTTTTTGGAAACAAATCCGCACAAAACGTGCTGCGGATTTCAAATACTGACGGAAATTATACGCCCATGTGAATAGCTCTATTCATTAACATTAGCAGTGGATACTGCAACATAAAAGTTGGACTATATACGCATAGGGTGGCCAGACGTCCGGTTTTCAGGCTCCCTGTCCTCCGTCCGGCACAGTGCCTGGACGGATGCAGGGATGTCCTCCTTTCAGTAGCTCACGGTCAGAGAACAGCATTACACTCTCTGAGCGTGAGCTGCAGCTACTGACTGAGGCTTCTCTCACCCCCAGTCAGTCACTAGAGCGGCAGACATGGCTCCCTGTGGCTAACTAAGGGGGAGAGAAGCGCATCGGGCCGTCCCCAGCTCACCTTCTGGGCTGAAAAATCTTCCCTCTCCTCCCACTGTGGTTTTCCGTCTGTCAGTGGGGCGTGGCTTTGCCATGCCGGGGGCATGGCTTTGTGTGGTTTGCCGTGTGGCGGGGGTGGCTTGGGCTGTGGTGGGCGTGACTTGGGCGTGGCTGGTGAGGTCCGGCTTTCTAGGGTGAAGCCAGTGGCCACCCTATATACGCATTGCAAATACGCCTGTCTGAAAGCGGCCTATCTGTTCTCTTATGAATACGGTCTACTAAGGGTTAACTGTCAGTGTAAGCCCCTTAGTGGGGCCGCAGAAAATAAATTAAATTTAATGAAGTTTCATTAAAGGCCTCCCACAAAAAAATAAAAAATGTTAAACAAAAACTATTTTATTTTACAAAATATATTTTCTCATAAAAATTCATATTTAGTACCATGTAGGTGTCAATGAAATCTACAGCTTATTCTGCAAAAAACAACCCCCATTTGACTGCGTCGACAGAAAAATAAAAAAAAGTTTTTGCTCATGAAATGCATCAACATGAAAATGACCATTTTTCTATAAAACATGTTTTCTTGTGCAAGGTACCAAAGTGTAAAAAAACTATACATAATTGGTATCAATGCATTTGCACTGACTACGGACTTCATCCGAAGTCGATTCGCATAAAACTTCATTGTAATACTATACGGAGTGGGAGCTCCATACAGTATTAGAATGTATTGGCTCCAATGAACCAAAGTTATTGCTTCGCGAAGTCTTCGTGTAACAAATTTGGGAATTCATTTCTACTGTCAAAACTTTGATACCGAACTTGGGTTCGATCAAGGTTTTTTTACAGTAAAAATGAATTCACGAAGTTATAACTTCGGCTCATCGGAGCTAATACATTTTTAGCACAACAAAGGAAAAAACATAAAAAACATAAAAAAGCAATGGGGAAGGTTTATTAATGATTTTATGCAATAAAAGTGGCATATAAAGTCACAAATGATGGCACACTCCATATTTGTGCTAATAATTGTGACTTTTAAGTCTTCTCAACAGCTTGAAAAAGTAACAAGAGTGTGTGGGGCGTGGCCTCCTGCAGCCTGACAGATTAGCTATAATTTATTTTAGTAACTGGTGTAAATTATAGCTGAAATCTATGTATTATACTATATACTATACTAGCTGAAGGACCTGGCTTCGCACAGGTATATTTAATCTATTTAATTTAATGTTTGTGTGCGTCGTTAAAAGATAGTATCTACTATAACAGGGACATCTACAGTACCCCGCCCCTTAACAGTGACCTCCACAGCCCCCACCCCTTAACACTGACAATGCCACATCTCCTTAAAATGGGATGTCCATAGCAGCCCACCCCCTTAACTTTGACCTTCACAGCAGCCTGCCCCTTTAACAGTAAGTTCCACAGCACCCCACCCCCTTGACAGTGACCTCCACAGGGGCCCATCCCTTAACAGTGACCTCTACAGCACCTGCCGCTTAACACTGACCATAGGTTACAGTCCCCTTAACTGTGACCTCCACCATTCCTGGTCCCCTGAACAGAGACATCTACAGCGACTGGCCCTTTAACAGTGACTGCCACAGTACCCCGCTCCCTTAACAGTGACTTCACAGAACCCCACTGCTTTAACAGTGACCTCACAGCACCCCCTACCTCTTTAATAGGGGCCTCCACACTCCCCTTTTCCCTTAACAGTGACCTCCACAGTGCCAGTCCCTTTAACATTGACCTCCACAGTGGCCTGCACCCTTAACAATAATATCCACAACACTTTTCCTTTAACAGTGACCTCCACAGCGGCCGCCCCTTTATTAGTAACCTCCACAGTACCCTGTCTCCTTAACAGTGATTTACACAATAAACCCACCCCCTTAACAGTGACCTCCACAGAGCTCCGTTCCCTTAAAATGTGACCTCCACAACACCCCGCCCCTTTAACAGTGACCTCTACAGCACCCCGCCCCTTAACACTAACCTCCATTGCGGACCGTCCCCTTAACTGCAACCTCCACCATTCCCTACCCCTTACCAGAGACCTTCACAGCGCCCGCCCCTTTAACAGTGACCTCCACAGTGGCCGTTTCTTTATTAGTGACCTCCACAGTACCCCATCTCCTTAACAGTGGTTTCCACAACACCCCGTCCCCTTAACAGTAGCCTTTACAGCAATCTGTCCCTAAACACTGACCACCATAGCGGACTGTCCCCTTAATTGTGACTTTCACAGCAGCCTGCCCCTAGGGCGGCCAGAGGTACTCCTGTCCTCCGTCCGGTGCAGGGCCTAGGACAGAGATGGAGAACCTTTTAGAGACCGAGTGCCCAAACTGCAACCCAAAACCCACCTTTTTATTGGAAAGTGCCAACACAGCAATTTAACCTGAATACCAATATAGTATATCTTCCTTGTACTTTATTATCTAGCTATAATAGCCTGCCTACATTCAATTCACTGCCTGCACTTTTCATAGTGCGCCCTGTGCTGATGAATGGCAGGAAAAGTCTAAGGCATATTGGTACACCATAGACTTTCCAGGGTGTGGGTGTCCACAGAGAGGGCTGTAAATGCCGCCTCTGGCACCTGTGCCATAGGTTCGCCATCACTGGCCTAGGATGTCTTTTTGAACAGCTCATTCTCAGACAGCAGTGCTGTGCTGACTGAGCGTGAGCTGCAGGGAGAAAGTCACCCTCCCACCCCTGCACCTGACAAAAGTTGATTTTTACCTTCGGTTTTTCAATTCCCGTCGGCTGTGGAGTGTGAGGGGGCGTGGCCTAACTGGGTCAGGGCGTGGCTCAGTGGGAATTAAGGGTGGGGTTTTTAAGTCTGTCTTTTAAGGGTGGCCTGAATGCCATTAGCAATGACCTCCACAGCACTCTGCTCCCTTAACAGTGTCATCCACAGCGCCCTGCCCCTTTAAAGGAAATCTGTCACCAGGATAATCGCTATTGAAGTAAAGCCACGGCCTAATAGCACTTAGTACCTTATTTCGAGATGTGCCTTTGTTTCCGCAATAGATGTTTTCTATCTTCTGAAAATCTAGTTTATTTGGTATGCAAATTAGCCAGTAAGGTGTCCAGAGGGGCGTCACTCTTGCAGGAAGAAGCCCAGGCACGCCCTAATGCTATGAGCAGGGAAAAGGGGGGCAGAGTTATGGCTTGAATGTGATGTAGGAGGGGTGAGTGGACACATTGTGGCAGGAGGCGTGCCTGGGCTCCTTCCTGCAAGAATGACGCCTCTCTGGGCGCATTACTGGCTCAATTGCATACCAAATAAACTGGATTTTCAGAGGATAAAAAACATCTGTTGCTAGAAAGAAGGCACATCTGGAAATAAGGTACTAAGTGCTATTATGCTATGGCTTTACTTCAATAGCCATTATCCTGGTGACAGATTAAAGCTGACCTACAGCAGTGAAGAAAAATGGCTGGATTGTTATGGAAACCCGGTGTAAAACTTTGTGTATGTGGAGACTAAGGGGCTACGAGCTTCTATTGACTGATCATGTGACCATGCTTCTATTGGCTAATGCATTTTTTGTGAATATCTCAGGAACGGTATGTGCTAGAGAGGCGCAACACGGTCTAAAACCTTCCCAGACACCTGATGCACCTGTGTGCCAAATTTCGTGATTGTAAATGCGACGGTGCGGATTCCTTTAGCGGACATAAATACACACACACATACATACAGTACACTCAGCTTTATATATTGGATTGTGATATAGTTTCTGGCTCACGGACAGCCAGATGATGCCTGTGTCTCTTAATAAATTTGGTGCATCTTACTCTAGTGGACATTTATTAAGACTGACATATGCAATCTGCCCAACTAGTAGAATTGCTGTTTTTTTTTGTTTGTTTTTTTGCGTTCTCTTCTACCAATAATGAAAAAGGTTGATCAATAAGTGCTCGCGCACACAAGTTTATTTATTTTTCAGTGTCTGCTCTGTTTTTTTTTTTTGTGGCCCGTACACAGAACCATTCACTTCAAAAAAACATAAATGCGGAATGCACATGGCTTGTAACCATGTTTTGCGTATCCGCATATTATATGTAGTATAAAATACAACTCATATAGTAAAAAATAGCCCACATACAGCTACATACTATGGAAAAATGAAATATGTACGACTCTTGCAATGGGATAAAAAAAGAATGCTTGGACTTAAAGGCTCCAAAATCACCTGTTCTCTACAAGTTAAAAAATAATGATTTACACCAAGCTGAGATATTGAAGTTAAAAAACTGTGAATTAGCTTTATTAAAGGGATTCTTCTAGATTTTGTTACATTTGGCAAGGAGCAAGGGGCTTTGTGAAATAAAATAAAAAACTAATTTGCCTTAAAATCGTCCGGCTGGTTTCTTGCCACTGCCCTGATTTCCACGGGGGCTGCAGCAATCATCATTCCCATGAAGACTGCAGCCAATCACTGGCCCCAGTGGTAATCCAAAGTTCATGCACACTTAACTGATGACGCCAATGATTAAGTGTAGCTGTCATGGCACTCTTTAACATGACATTATTAGTACGGGCCCAGCCTGGAATCAGAGTGGTGGCAATAGGAAATTTTTTATACTACCCCCTTTAACAAAACTGAAAAACAACAGTTCAAATTGAAGTAATAAATGAAATGTTTGTAGTTTTCCCAATGGCCACTAGATGGCCATATTGTTTCTCACTAGACTTAGCATGCAGGAGCTGTTAGCTAAGGTGATGTTAGACATGTAACCAAATGGTTCTTAAATGTTTTAAATCCATAATTATCAAGCAAATCAGGCCTGTTTGTTATTTAATCACATAGTATTTTTTTGCATTTTCATTGTTGCATTCCAAGAGCAATTACCTTTTTATTTTTCCATCTATGTGCGTGTATGAGGGCTTGTTCTTTGTGGTATGAGATGTATTTTTCAATGGCCTCATTTTAAGATACATGTGAATAACAATTTAACTTTTTATTACATTTTTGGGTGGCATTTTCGTCATTATTGTTTGCAATTTTTTTGGCGATTTACCATGTGGTAAAAATAATATGATAACTTTATTCTGTGCACAATAAAAAAAAGCATAGAAAAAATATATATAATTTTTGTTTTTCTGTTTTTCAAGACCAATAACATTTTTTTTTTAAATGTTCTGTCAATGTACCTGCAAGAAAGCGTGTTTATTTGCAGGATGAGATATAGTTTTTGGGGTATGTATAATTTATTGACTAATATTTAGAATTTTTTTGAGGCGGTTTTGGTATGAAAAAGATAGGTAGTCTGCTATTTGTTTTTGTAGTTTTTTTTCTTCTACAATTTGCAGTTCAGCACAAATAAGTTGTTTTTATTCTATGATTAGTTGAAATGTTTATGAAATTTTTATTCAACTTAATTTAATTTTTTGTCTCCTCATGGGCCTTACAGCTACTATCCTTTCATCCTTTACATATTATTCCATAGCTTTCATGGGTTCTGACTGTAGGGACACGAGGGTCAGTGGGTGCACTTGTCCACTGATCTGGCTATCTTTATAAAGACCTGGCTGGGCCAGCGTTAATACCACCGAACACCCACGCTCCTTTCCCGTGGGTGGAACACTACTCTACAGGGTGATGCTCCAGGAAGACTTTATTGGATCACCAACAGTCAGCAGTACATAGTACAGTCCCAGCAAGGACACAGGATAACACATGTGACAGTGATTCACCCTTCTGCTGACTCGCCGGGGATTAAACCTCCTCGACTTCAAGAGGACCCATGACCAATTATCCCAGCCAGTAGCACCCCACTCGGTCAGGCACCCAGCCGGCAAGTTTAGGGAGCCGGCCGTGCACAGGGAGGCATGTGGCCAGGTGACCCGATCGTCCCAACCTGGACTCTCTAAGGCCTCTTTCACACTTGCGTTCTGAGGATCCGGCGGGCACTTCTGTCCCGCCGGATCCAGTCAGAGCATAAGTCACCTGAAAGCATTAGAAGACTGATCAGGATCCTGATCAGTCTTCGAAATCTTTCAGGTTACTATGGCAGCCAGGACACTATTAAAGTCCTGGTTGCCATAGTAGTAGTGAGAGTGGGAGCGGTATACTTACAGTCCGTGTGGCTCCCGGGCGCTCAGAATGACGTCAGAGCGCCTCATGCGCATGGATCACGTGGTCCATGCGATCCACGTGATCCATGCGTGTGGAGCGCCCTGGCGTCACTCTGGAGCGCCCGGGGCCGCACGGATGGTAAGTATACTGCTCCCCGCTCCCACTACATTTTACCATGGCAGCCAGGACTTTAGCGTCCTGGCTGCCATGGTAACCATTGAAAAAGCTAAGCGTCGGATCCGGCGATGCGCCGAAGCGACGTTTAGCTTAAGGCGGATCGGTTAATGCACTTCAATGGGCATAATTCCGGATCGGCATCATGGCATGTCTTCGGATTTTGGGCGGAGACAAATCCGCAGCATGCTGCGCTTTGTCAATGTCCAAAAACGTTCACATACTGAACGGAAGACATCCCTGATCCATCCTGAACGGATTGCTCTCCATTCAGGATGCATTAGGATAATCCTGATCAGTATCTTTCCGTCCTAGAGCCCTGAGGACGGAACTCTAGGACGGAAAGCAAAAACGCTGATGTGAAAGGGGCCTAACCGAACCTGTAGGCTTGAGCTTGGGCAGAACAGCAATTCTGAAGTCCACCAGCTGGAACTGTAGTTCCTAGGCTGAATGCCCGTAGAACAGCCGCTGATGACAGGGGCAGCCACCCTTTTAATTCCCTCAGCCTCCATTTTAGTGCATTGGCCACTATGAGATTGGTGGGAGAGATAATCTTAGCTGTTCCATCATTGTAAGTCAATTCAATCCAACTGCATAATGTGATTCTGATGACACAGCTTTTCCACTTCAGCCAGACAGGCTGAAGGACTCCTAATACACAGCCGGTGGGCTAAGGTAATCCACAGGTGATGTAGTAGCAGGTCCTTTCTCATACATCTGCTGGCTTGATCTCCGAGATCTCCGAGATGATTACCCGCCACAAATCCCTGATGTCGGTCACTACCAAGGATTTCACCATTGATTTCAGGCTTTTTTTTCGCTGAAGATATGCCCTGCTAAGTAATTGTTTTATCAATTGTCATTTTGACCTGCCTTACCTCCCTGTACCTCTTCTATTTTATTTTCCTTCTATCCTTTTTCTTTCTTTCGCCCCTCCCTTCCCTTTTCTTTTCCTTTTCTTCTCTTCTACTCTATGTCTCCTCACTGTTATGACGACCTGCTTCTCTGCTCTCCTCTGATTTTGGCACTTTTTATGTTTTGCCCTCCTAATATTTGATGATCATTGCTTAGCACCTGCCTTTAAGTGCCTTTAAGGCCCCTTTCACACGGGTGAGGAGGACGCATTGCACCCGCACTGAATCCGGACCCATTCATTTCTATGGGGCTGTGCACATGAGCGGTGATTTTCACGCATCACTTCTGCGTTGCGTGAAAATCGCAGCATGCTCTATATTGTGCGTTTTCACGCAACGCAGGCCCCATAGAAGTGAATGGGGCTGCGGGAAAATCGCAAGCATCCGCAAGCAAGTGCGGATGCGTTGCGATTTTCCCGCATGGTTGCTTAGCAACGGGACCCGATCTCTATTATTTTCCCTTATAACATGGTTATAAGGGGAAATAATAGCATTCTTAATAAAGAATGCATTGTAAAATGAAGTGGAGGGGTTAAAAATAATAAAAGTTAACTTACCTTAGCCACTTGATCGCGTAGTTGCGATCTCTCCTCTCTTTCCCTGCATCAGCTAAGATCTACAGGACCTGTGATGACGTCACATCACATGGTCAATCACATGGTCCATCTTACCATGGTGATGGACCATGTGATTGAACCATGTGATGTGACGTCATCACAGGTCCTGAGTCTAGCTGATGCGGAAAGAAGGACAGATCGCAACTACGCGATCAAGTGGCTAAGTAAGTTAACTTTATTATTTTAACCCCTTCCTCTTCATTTACAATGCATTCTTTATTAAGAATGCTATTATTTCCCTTATAACCATGTTATAAGGAAAATAATCAATTCTCAGAAGACCCGAAACCGGACTTCAGTGATGAAGTCCGGCTTCGAGTTGGGTACCAAACATGGCGATTTTTCTCACGCGCGTGCAAAGCGCGTTACAAGCGTTTGCACCTGCGCGGGAAAACGCGCATATTCCCGCAACGCACCCGCCTCTTATCCGGGCGTCAAACATGGCGCCTGTGAGAGAGGCCTAACCCTGGGAACACACCTGAGCGCTTTCTTACTCGCTGAAAACGCTCAACATGTGAAAAGCGATGCATCCCTATGTGCATGGTTCACATGTCAGCGTTTTACAGCGCGGACGACCGCGCTGTAAAGCGCCCTACGCGATCGCGTCAGCTGCCGTGACTATCGTGCGGCAGCGCCGCGATCCAACCCCATGACTTCTGTTATGGGAGCGCGCATGGCGCGCGCTTCCATAAAACAGCCACTAGCGGCAGAAGCGCCACGTCATATACGTGCACTGGGAACACGCTAAGTGTGTTCCTAAGGTAAGTGTTGAGATCTTACACACTGTTGTTGATCGAGCTGGCTGTCATAAGGCAGTACTCATACTTAATTTACTCTGCGATATGCCGCAGATAAATTGGTCTGTAGGGGCAGAGTTATGGTTACTTGCATAGTGAGAAGGGTTCTTCCTATATATAGGTGTTTTCACATATGCAAGTTGGGGTACAAGTTCTCCATGTACTCCCTAAGTCCGTTTAGTGTGAAGGGTTAAGTTAACCACTAGCAGACCCTGTATATTGTTTTGCCACATCAGATCTACCACCTTGTACCCTGCTACGTGCACGTTTTGACTAGGATACTCGGTGCTAGATCTGTCTGCTAGATGACTCTTAAAGAGCTCATGTTAATTGTTTGTTTTTATGGTTCTCGATTGCCATACATACTTATTTGTGTACTATCACACCATGTGTACTAGAGAGAAGGTAAGCGGTATGTCTATCTTAAAATGTTACAATGGCGGATATACGGTTAATGTCTTGGAATGTCAAGGGCCTTGGGAGTGTTGGGAAACGCACCATGGTATTTTCAGCGGTCAGACAATTTAACCCTCATATTTTGAGTCTACAGGAGACTCACCTACTCCCTGATATGACTAGGAGGTTGTGTAAAACCCTGGGTCTAATGGTCTCGCCAGTCATGTCATTCTAACTTGGCTGAGGAGTCTCCCTACTGGTACACAAATCCCTGAGATGGGAGGTGGAGAAACTACCGATAGACAATGTGGGGAGATACATCCCTCCCCCTCCTCCCTACAAATAATCCACCAAGCGATATGTTTCGATGCTTCCTATCCTCAGCAAGGATTATTTGCATGGGTGACCTTAAATGACCCTACATCCTCTGCTGGATAGGTTTCATGGTGATGAGCAGCCACGTGGGAGTGCTCCTTCTGAATCATCCTTGTCCAAATTGATGACGGAGGTGGGGTTGGTGGATCTATGGCGTCTTAAGCACCCTGATGAACGGTTCTACTCGTGTCAGTCAGCTAGTTATCCCGCATTGATTATGTATTTGGGGACTCCACTGTGTGCTCACTTCCTTATCAAGTGACATATGGAACTCGGGAGTGTCTGGATCATAACCCTGTGTTATTGTCCTTGCTAGCCAGTGTTAGGGGTTTGGGTGGTCCATGAGAGTACAGTCGTGGCCAAAAGTTTTGAGAATGAC
>CM065592.1:99546160-99702860 GCA_033119425.1 Bufotes viridis | reverse complement strand
TGTGTGTCAGGCCCACTTCCACAGACTGTAGTGTGCCCACTGCCAGTGCCAACCACTCATACCGGGTGGCACAGTAGCTTGCCGATAAATAAGGCATTTCATTTTTAGACAGTAGTCGAAATTCAGTTGCTTGCCTGCTGCCAGTGTGTGTCAGGCCCACTTCCACAGACTGTAGTGTGCCCACTGCCAGTGCCAACCAACCACTGATACCGGGTGGCACAGTAGCTTGCCGATAAATAAGGCATTTCATTTTTAGACAGTAGTCTAAATTCAGTTGCTTGCCTGCTGCCAGTGTGTGTCAGGCCCACTTCCACTGACTGTAGTGTGCCCACTGCCAGTGCCAACCACTGATACCTGGTGGCACAGTAGCTTGCCGATAAATAAGGCATTTAATTTTTAGACAGTAGTCTAAATTCAGTTGCTTGCCTGCTGCCAGTGTGTGTCAGGCCCACTTCCACTGACTGTAGTGTGCCCACTGCCAGTGCCAACCCCTGTCATCCCGTGTGGCACAGGACTTTGCATCCAAAAAAGGCATTTCATTTTTAGACAGTAGTCTAAATTCAGTTGCTTGCCTGCTGCCGGTGTGTGTCAGGCCCACTTCCACTGACTGTAGTGTGCCCACTGCCAGTGCCAACCCCTGTCATCCCATGTGGCACAACACTTTGCATCCTAAAAAGGCATTACATT
This sequence comes from Bufotes viridis, assembly GCA_033119425.1. Lineage (NCBI taxonomy): Eukaryota > Metazoa > Chordata > Amphibia > Anura > Bufonidae > Bufotes > Bufotes viridis. The sequence continues at coordinate 99,702,173 of CM065592.1, read as the reverse complement.
TTTAGACAGTAGTCTAAATTCAGTTGCTTGCCTGCTGCCAGTGTGTGTCAGGCCCACTTCCACAGACTGTAGTGTGCCCACTGCCAGTGCCCACCCCTGTCATCCCGTGTGGCACAGGACTTTGCATCAAAAAAAGGCATTTAATTTTCACACTTTAGTGTAATTTCAGTTGCTTGCCTGCTGCCAGTGTGTGTCAGGACCACTTCCACTGACTGTAGTGGATACCGGGTGGCACAGTAGCTTGCCGATAAATAAGGCATTTCATTTTTAGACAGTAGTCGAAATTCAGTTGCTTGCCTGCTGCCAGTGTGTGTCAGGCCCACTTCCACAGACTGTAGTATGCCCACTGCCAGTGCCAACCAACCACTGATACCGGGTGGCACAGTAGCTTGCCGATAAATAAGGCATTTCATTTTTAGACAGTAGTCTAAATTCAGTTGCTTGCCTGCTGCCAGTGTGTGTCAGGCCCACTTCCACTGACTGTAGTGTGCCCACTGCCAGTGCCACCACTGATACCGGGTGGCACAGTAGCTTGCCGATAAATAAGGCATTTCATTTTTAGACAGTAGTCGAAATTCAGTTGCTTGCCTGCTGCCAGTGTGTGTCAGGCCCACTTCCACAGACTGTAGTGTGCCCACTGCCAGTGCCAACCAACCACTGATACCGGGTGGCACAGTAGCTTGCCGATAAATAAGGCATTTCATTTTTAGACAGTAGTCGAAATTCAGTTGCTTGCCTGCTGCCAGTGTGTATCAGGCCCACTTCCACAGACTGTAGTGTGCCCACTGCCAGTGCCAACCAACCACTGATACCGGGTGGCACAGTAGCTTGCCGATAAATAAGGCATTTCATTTTTAGACAGTAGTCTAAATTCAGTTGCTTGCCTGCTGCCAGTGTGTGTCAGGCCCACTTCCACAGACTGTAGTGTGCCCACTGCCAGTGCCAACCACTCATACCTAGTGGCACAGTAGCTTGCCGATAAATTTGGCATTTCATTTTTAGACAGTAGTCGAAATTCAGTTGCTTGCCTGCTGCCAGTGTGTGTCAGGCCCACTTCCACTGACTGTAGTGTGCCCACTGCCAGTGCCAACCACTCATACCGGGTGGCACAGTAGCTTGCCGATAAATAAGGCATTTCATTTTTAGACAGTAGTCGAAATTCAGTTGCTTGCCTGCTGCCAGTGTGTGTCAGGCCCACTTCCACAGACTGTAGTGTGCCCACTGCCAGTGCCAACCACTCATACCGGGTGGCACAGTAGCTTGCCGATAAATAAGGCATTTCATTTTTAGACAGTAGTCGAAATTCAGTTGCTTGCCTGCTGCCAGTGTGTGTCAGGCCCACTTCCACAGACTGTAGTGTGCCCACTGCCAGTGCCAACCAACCACTGATACCGGGTGGCACAGTAGCTTGCCGATAAATAAGGCATTTCATTTTTAGACAGTAGTCTAAATTCAGTTGCTTGCCTGCTGCCAGTGTGTGTCAGGCCCACTTCCACAGACTGTAGTGTGCCCACTGCCAGTGCCCACCACTGATACCTGGTGGCACAGTAGCTTGCCGATAAATAAGGCATTTAATTTTTAGACAGTAGTCTAAATTCAGTTGCTTGCCTGCTGCCAGTGTGTGTCAGGCCCACTTCCACTGACTGTAGTGTGCCCACTGCCAGTGCCAACCCCTGTCATCCCGTGTGGCACAGGACTTTGCATCCAAAAAAGGCATTTAATTTTTAGACAGTAGTCTAAATTCAGTTGCTTGCCTGCTGCCAGTGTGTGTCAGGCCCACTTCCACTGACTGTAGTGTGCCCACTGCCAGTGCCAACCCCTGTCATCCCGTGTGGCACAGGACTTTGCATCCTAAAAAGGCATTACATTTTTAAATTTTAGTCTAAATTCAGTTGCTTGCCTGCTGCCAGTGTGTGTCAGGCCCACTTCCACAGACTGTAGTGTGCCCACTGCCAGTGCCCACCCCTGTCATCCCGTGTGGCACAGGACTTTGCATCAAAAAAAGGCATTTAATTTTCACACTTTAGTGTAATTTCAGTTGCTTGCCTGCTGCCAGTGTGTGTCAGGACCACTTCCACTGACTGTAGTGGATACCGGGTGGCACAGTAGCTTGCCGATAAATAAGGCATTTCATTTTTAGACAGTAGTCTAAATTCAGTTGCTTGCCTGCTGCCAGTGTGTGTCAGGCCCACTTCCACAGACTGTAGTGTGCCCACTGCCAGTGCCAACCACTGATACCTGGTGGCACAGTAGCTTGCCGATAAATAAGGCATTTAATTTTTAGACAGTAGTCTAAATTCAGTTGCTTGCCTGCTGCCAGTGTGTGTCAGGCCCACTTCCACTGACTGTAGTGTGCCCACTGCCAGTGCCAACCCCTGTTATCCCGTGTGGCACAGGACTTTGCATCCAAAAAGGCATTTAATTTTTAGACAGTAGTCTAAATTCAGTTGCTTGCCTGCTGCCAGTTTGTGTCAGGCCCACTTCCACAGACTGTAGTGTGCCCACTGCCAGTGCCAACCCCTGTCATCCCGTGTGGCACAGGACTTTGCATCCTAAAAAGGCATTTAATTTTTAGGCAGTAGTCTAAATTCAGTTGCTTGCCTGCTGCCAGTGTGTGTCAGGCCCACTTCCACAGACTGTAGTGTGCCCACTGCCAGTGCCCACCCCTGTCATCCCGTGTGGCACAGGACTTTGCATCAAAAAAAGGCATTTCATTTTCACACTTTAGTGTAATTTAAGTTGCTTGCCAGTGTGTGTCAGAACCACTTCCACTGACTGTAGTGGATACCGGGTGGCACAGTAGCTTGCCGATAAATAAGGCATTTCATTTTTAGACAGTAGTCTAAATTCAGTTGCTTGCCTGCTGCCAGTGTGTGTCAGGCCCACTTCCACAGACTGTAGTATGCCCACTGCCAGTGCCAACCAACCACTGATACCGGGTGGCACAGTAGCTTGCCGATAAATAAGGCATTTAATTTTTAGACAGTAGTCTAAATTCAGTTGCCAGTGTGTGTCAGGCCCACTTCCACAGACTGTAGTGTGCCCACTGCCAGTGCCAACCACTCATACCGGGTGGCACAGTAGCTTGCCGATAAATAAGGCATTTCATTTTTAGACAGTAGTCGAAATTCAGTTGCTTGCCTGCTGCCAGTGTGTGTCAGGCCCACTTCCACAGACTGTAGTGTGCCCACTGCCAGTGCCAACCACTGATACCGGGTGGCACAGTAGCTTGCCGATAAATAAGGCATTTCATTTTTAGACAGTAGTCGAAATTCAGTTGCTTGCCTGCTGCCAGTGTGTGTCAGGCCCACTTCCACAGACTGTAGTGTGCCCACTGCCAGTGCCAACCACTGATACCGGGTGGCACAGTAGCTTGCCGATAAATAAGGCATTTCATTTTTAGACAGTAGTCTAAATTCAGTTGCTTGCCTGCTGCCAGTGTGTGTCAGGCCCACTTCCACAGACTGTAGTGTGCCCACTGCCAGTGCCAACCACTGATACCGGGTGGCACAGTAGCTTGCCGATAAATAAGGCATTTCATTTTTAGACATTAGTCTAATTTCAGTTGCTTGCCTGCTGCCAGTGTGTGTCAGGCCCACTTCCACAGACTGTAGTGTGCCCACTGCCAGTGCCAACCACTCATACCGGGTGGCACAGTAGCTTGCATATAAATAAGGCATTTCATTTTTAGACAGTAGTCGAAATTCAGTTGCTTGCCTGCTGCCAGTGTGTGTCAGGCCCACTTCCACAGACTGTAGTGTGCCCACTGTCAGTGCCAACCAACCACTGATACCGGGTGGCACAGTAGCTTGCCGATAAATAAGGCATTTAATTTTTAGACAGTAGTCTAAATTCAGTTGCTTGCCTGCTGCCAGTGTGTGTCAGGCCCACTTCCACTGACTGTAGTGTGCCCACTGCCAGTGCCAACCACTGATACCGGGTGGCACAGTAGCTTGCCGATAAATAAGGCATTTAATTTTTAGACAGTAGTCTAAATTCAGTTGCTTGCCTGCTGCCAGTGTGTGTCAGGCCCACTTCCCATGGACGTACTGTGTGATGATGATGATGTTGTACCCGCTGCTGCTTCCTTTGCTGAGGTGTCAGATACAAGTGCAGCGGTTGATGATGACGATGTGTCCACGGATGCCACGTGGGTGCCTGCTCGAAGAGAAAAAGAGGGGGAAAGTTCAGATGGGGAAACAGAGAGAATGAGGAGACGAGTTGAAAGCAGGGGGAGGTCGTCGCAAGGAGTTAGTGGCACAGTCAGACAGCATGTATCGGCACCTGGGGTCAGCCAGACAGCACGCCAGTCAACGCATGCTGTTGCCACCACCAGAATGCCGTCATTGCAAAGCTCAGCAGTGTGGCATTTTTTTGTGTGTCTGCCTCTGATAACAGCAATGCCATTTGCAACCTGTGCCAAAAGAAACTGAGTCGTGGAAGTCCAACACCCACCTTGGTACAACTGCTTTGCGAAGGCACATGATCTCACATCACAAACGCCTATGGGATCAACACATGAGTACAAGCAGCACACAAACTCAAAGCCACCATGCTCCTCCTGGTCCAGCATCTTCAGCCACGTCAACCACTGCTGTCCTCCCTGCCCCCTCTCAACCAACCGCCACTCCTCCTCTCACCTTCAGCAGTTCCTGCTCATCTGCCCACAGTCAGGTGTCTGTCAAGGACATGTTTGAGCGTAAAAGCCAATGTCACAGAATCACCCCCTGCCCGGCGACTGACAGCTGGCTTGACGGAACTCTTAGCCCGCCAGCTTTTACCATACCAGCTGGTGGAGTCTGAGGCCTTCAAAAATTTGTCGCTATTGGGACACCACAGTGGAAGGTACCCGGACGAAATTTTTTTTCAAAAAAAGCAATCCCAAACCTCTACCATGTCATTGAAAAGGAAGTCATGGCATCTCTGGCATACAGTGTTGGGGCAAGGGTCCATCTGACCACTGATACCTGGTCTGCAAAGCACGGTCAGGGCAGGTATATCACGCACACTGCGCATTGGGTCAACCTGCTGACGGCTGACAAGCATGGAATGCGTGGCTCCGCAGCGGAGTTGGTGACACCGCCACGACTTGCAGGCAGACCTACTGCCACCTCCTCTACTCCTACTCCATCCTCCTCGGCTGAGTCCTCTTCTTCTGCGGTGTCTGGCTGCACATCAACTGAATCCCCCCAGCTCCCCAGGGGCTATTCCACATCCCGGATACGACAGTGTCACGCTGTCTTGGGGTTGACTTGCCTGAAAGCAGGGAGCCACACAGGACCAGCACTCCTGTCCGCCCCTGAACGCACAGGTGGATCAGTGGCTGACCCCGCACCAACTGGAGATCGGCAAAGTGGTGTGTGACAATGGAACAAATTTGTTGTCGGCATTGAATTTGGGCAGTTGTCACATGTGCCGTGCATGGCACATGTGTTGAATCTCATCGTACAACGCTTGTGTCTAAGTACCCAGGCTTACAGGACGTCCTCAAGCAGGCCAGGAAGGTGTGTGGCCATTTCAGGCGTTCCTACACGGCCATGGCGCACTTTTTCCGATATTCAGCGGCGAAACAACATGCCAGTGAGGCGCTTGATTTGCGACAGCCCAACACGTTGGAATTCAACACTCCTAATGTTCGACCGCCTGCTCCAACAAGAAAAAGCCGTCAACGAGTATTTGTATGACCGGGTGCTAGGACAGCCTTCTGCGGAGCTGGGAATTTTTTTTGCCACGTTACTGGACGCTCATGCGCAATGCCTGTAGGCTCATGCGTCCTTTTGAGGAGGTGACAAACCTAGTCAGTCGCACCGAAGGCACCATCAGCGACCTCATCCCATTTGTTTTCTTCCTGGAGCGTGCCCTGCGAAGAGTGCTGGATCAGGCTGTAGATGAGCGTGAAGAGGAAGAGTTGTGGTCACCATCACCACCAGAAACAGCCTTGTCATCATCGCTGCCGGACCTGACGGCAACGCTGGAAGAGGAGTATGAGGAAGAGGAGTCAGAGGAGGAATGTGGCGGCTTTGAGGAGGAGGAAGACCAACCACAGCAGGCACCCCAGGGTGCTCGTTGTTGTCACCTATCTGGTACCCATGGTGTTGTACGTGGCTGGGGGAAGAACAGACCGTCAATGACATCAGTGAGGACGAGGAACGGGAAATGAGTAGCTCTGCATCCAACCTTGTTCAAATGGGGTCTTTCATGCTGTCATGTCTGTTGAGGGACCCTCGTATAAAAAGGATGAAGGAGAACGACCTGTACTGGGTGGCCACGCTACTAGACCCCGGTATAAGCAGAAAGTGGCAGAAATGTTACCAAATTACCGAAAGTCGGAAAGGATGCAGCAGTTCAAAACCAAACTAAAAAATATGCTTTACACAGCTTATAAGGGGATGTCACAGCACAACGGGAATCTAACAGGGGAAGAGGTGAGTGTAATCCTCCTCCTATCACGGCGGCAAGGACTGGACGATTTACAGATGTGTTGTTGATGGAGGACATGCAGAGCTTTTTCAGTCCTACTCATCGCCACAGCCCTTCGGGATCCAGCCTTAGAGAACGACTCGACCGACAGGTAGCAGACTACCTCGCCTTAACAGCAGATATCGACACTCTGAGGAGCAATGAACCCCTTCACTACTGGGTGTGCAGGCTTGACCTGTGGCCTGAGCAGGGCCGGACTGGCCTACCGGGATACCGGGAAAATTCCCGGTAGGCCGGTAGCCCTGACTGCCGCACGACGTCGGCCGGGCGGCCGCAGGCACACTGGGCTCCAGTGGCGACGGAGATGAGCGCCTGCATTGCGCTCATCTCCGTGCATGAGCAGCAGCAGAGGAGGGAGAGGCGTGACCTCTCCTGTTCCTTCTGATAGGCTGCCAGCACCAGGCTGGCAGCCTATCAGAGCCGGCCCCAGCGGCGCGATGACATCATCGCGCCGCCGGAGTCGTACAGCTCGAGACACAGGCCGGAAGAGGCCTGCATCGCATCGCTGGAGGTAAGTATAAGTGTTCTTTTTTTTTTTCTTGGGGCTACTGAGCACTAGAGGGGGCTACTGGCAGCACTAAAGGGGCTACTGGCAGCACTAAAGGGGGCTACTGGCAGCACTAAAGGGGGCTACTGGCAGCACTAAAGGGGCTACTGGCAGCACTAAAGGGGCTACTGGCAGATAAAGGGGCTACTGGCAGATAAAAGGGGCTACTGGCAGATAAAGGGCTACTGCCACTTAAAGCGGGCTACTGCCACTTAAAGGAGGCTACTGCCACTTAAAGGGGCTACTGGCACCAAACTGGGGCTACTGGCACATAAAGGCGCTACTGGCACTAAAGGGGCTACTGGCACACAAAGGGGCTACTGGCACATAAAGGGGCTACTGGACACATAAAGGGGGCTACTGGCACATAAAGGGGGCTACTGGCACAAAAAGGGGGCTACTGGCACATAAAGGGGCTACTGGCACTAAAGGGGGCTACATGGCACATAAAGGGGGCTACTGGCACATAAAGGGGCTACTGGCACATAAAGGGGCTACTGACACATAAAGGGGCTACTGGCACATAAAGGGGCTACTGGCACATAAAGGGGGCTACTGGCACATAAAGGGGCTACTGGCACATAAAGGGGGCTACTGGCACTAAAGGGCTACTGGCACATAAAGGGGCTACTGGCACATAAGGGGCTACTGGCACTAAAGGGGGCTACTGGCACATAAAGGGGCTACTGGCACATAAAGGAGGCTACTGGCACATAAAGGGGCTACTGGCACATAAAGGGGCCACTACACACAAAGGGGCTACTGGCACTAAAGGGGGCTACTGGCACTAAAGGGGGCTACTGGCACATAAAGGGGCTACTGGCACATAAAGGGATGGCTACTGGCACATAAAGGGATGGCTACTGGCACCAAAGGGGGCTACTGGCACTAAAGGGGGCTACTGGCACTAAAGGGGGCTACTGGCACATAAAGGCTACTGGCACATAAAGGAGGCTACTGGCACATAAAAGGGGCTACTGGCACTAAAGGGGGCTACTGGCACTAAAGGGGGCTACTGGCACATAAAAGGGGCTACTGGCACATAAAGGGGATGGCTACTGGCACATAAAGGGACGGCTACTGGCACATAAAGGGGGCTACTGGCACATAAAGGGCTACTGGCACTAAAGGGACTGGCTACTGGCACATAAAGGGGGCGGCTACTGGCACATAAAGGGGCGGCTACTGGCACATAAAGGGGACGGCTACTGGTACTAAAGGGGCTACTGGCACATAAAGGGGCTACTGGCACTAAAGGGGACGGCTACTGGCACACTGTTATGGGGGCACTGTGGATGTCACTAGCTATGGGGGATCTGTGGATGACACTGTTATGGCAGAATCTATGGATGACACTGTTATGGGGAATCTGTGGATGACACTGTTATGGGGGAATCTGTGGATGTCACTGTTATGGGGCGCTGTGGATGTCACTGCTAGGCAGCTGTGGATGTCACTGTTATGGGGATCTGTGGATGACATACGAGTTATGAGGACTTTCACGTGCAGGTATCAGCCGATCCGAGCTGATACCCTCCTGATCCGACATGCAGCAGCAGCTGCACTGCCGTGCTGCTGCCTGTCCTCATTGACATATGGGGCAGGTGACGATTATGGCGCAGCACGGCAGGATCGCCGGACCAAAAAGTACTGCATGTCCGACTTCTTAGTCCGGCGATCTCTGCCATGCTGCACCATAGCTCCGCCCTGCCCCTATTATAGTCAATGGGGACAGAGCAGCAGAACGGCAGTGCACGGGTACTTGCGGCATGGCGGATCAGGAGGGTGAACAGCCCGGATAGGTCGGATAGCCATGCCGCAGGTGTAAAAGTACCCCCATAACAGTATGTCATCCACAGATTCCCCCATAACAGTGTCATCCATAGATTCCGCCATAACAGTGTCATCCACAGATCCCCCATAAGTGTGTCATCCACAGATCCCCCATAAGTGTGTCATCCACAGATCCCCATAACAGTGTGTCATCCACAGATCCCCCATAACAGTGTCATCCACAGATCCCCATAACAGGTGTGTCATCCACAGATCCCCGTCCGAAAAATCTATTCAATAAATGGCCCCCAGATTGGGGACGTTAGAGGGATTAAACTGATGAGAATAGTACTACAGAAAATACCACTCATATCGGGTGTGACAGTAAATTGCACGGCGCAGACGCAGTCACCGTGGTTTAAAACAGAGTGGAGGGAGCCAGTGTTTTTTTTAACCATCTCCCCGTTAGAAAAATCAATTCAATAAATGGCCCCCAGATTGGGGACGTTAGAGGGATTAAACTGATGAGAATAGTACTACAGAAAATACCACTCATATCGGGTGTGACAGTAAATTGCACGGCGCAGACGCAGTCACCGTGGTTTAAAACAGAGTGGAGGGAGCCAACGTTTTTTTAACCATCTCCCCGTTCGAAAAATCAATTCAATAAATGGCCCCCAGATTGGGGACGTTAGAGGGATTAAACTGATGAGAATAGTACGACAGAAAATACCACTCATATCGGGTGTGACAGTAAATTGCACGGCGCAGACGCAGTCACCGTGGATTAAAACTGAGTGGAGGGAGCCAGCGTTTTTTTAACCATCTCCTTGTTCGAAAAATCTATTCAATAAATGGCCCCCAGACTGGGGACGTTAGAGGGATTAAACTGATGAGAATAGTACGACAGAAAATACCACTCATATCGGGTGTGACAGTAAATTGCACGGCGCAGACGCAGTCACCGTGGATAAAAACAAAGGGGAGGGAGCCAGCGTTTTTAACCATCTCCCTGTTCGAAAAATCTATTCAATAAATGGCCCCTAGATTGGGGACGTTAGAGGGATTAAACTGATGAGAATAGTACTACAGAAAATACCACTCATATCGGGTGTGACAGTAAATTGCACGGCGCAGACGCAGTGACCGTGGATTAAAACAAAGGGGAGGGAGCCAGCGTTTTTTAACCATCTTCCCGTTCGAAAAATCAATTCAATTGACCTTTCGGGGACCCTTGGTGTTGTACGTGGCTGGGTGGAGGAAGAAACCTTCAATGACATCACCGGACGTGGCTAGCTTGGTATCCAACCTTGTGCAAATGGGGAGTTTGCGGTTGTGCAAATGAACTGTTTGCGGTTGTTTGCGGTGCATTAAAAGGGGAGTTTGGTATGTCAATGTCTGTAAAGTGGGCGTAACCCTTACACTACCTGATCGATACAACATCATACCTGATCGTATACACACACTGGATGTTTTAAAGCATGTTATTCCAAACAATTAAGGAATGTTAGTTGATTTATGCCCATTATGGATTAAAACCCGACTCTGCGTCCACTACGTAATTTTCCATGGGAGTAGTGCCATAGATCCCCCTCCAGCATGCCACAGTCCAGGTGTTAGACCCTTTGAAACAACTTTCCCATCACCATTGTGGCCAGAAAGAGTCCCTGTGGGTTTTAAAATTCGCCTGCCAATTGAAGTCTATGGTGGTTCGCCCGGTTCGCCCGTTCGCGAACATTTGCGGAAGTTCGCATTCACTGTTCGCGAACGGAAAATTTTATGTTCACGACATCACTAGTGACCTCCACAGTGCCCGCTCCTTTAACATTGACCTCCACAGTGGCCTGCCCCCTTAACAATAACATCTACAGCACTTTTCCCTTTAACAGTGACCTCCACAACGGCCGCCCCTTTATTAGTACCCTGTCTCCTTAACAGTGATTTACACAATAACCCACCCCCTTAACAGTGACCTCCACCGAGTTCCGTTCCCTTAAAATGTGACCTCCACAACACCCCTTTAACAGTGACCTCTACAGCACCCCGCCCCTTAACACTAACCTTCATAGCAGACCGTCCCCTTAACTACGACCTCCACCATTCCCTGCCCCTTAACAGAGACCTTTTACAGCGCCCGCCCCTTTAACAGTGACCTTCACAGTAGCCGTCCCTTTATTAGTGACCTCCACAGTACCTCATCTCCTTAACAGTCATTTCCACAACACCCCGTCCCCTTAACAGTAGCCTCTATAGCAATCTGTCCCTTTACACTGACCACCATAGCGGACTGTCCCCTTAATTGTGACTTCCACAGCAGCCTGCCCCTAGGGCGGCCAGAGGTACGGTTTTAGGCAGGACAATCCGGCTTTCAGACTGCCTGTCCTCCGTCCGGTGCAGGGCCTAGGACAGTGATGGAGAACCTTTTAGAGACCGAGTGCCCAAACTGCAACCCAAAACCCACTTATTTATTGTAAAATTGCCAACACAGCAATTTAACCTGAATACCAATATAGTATATCTTCCATGTACTTTATCATGTAGCTATAATAGTCTGCCTACATTCAATGCACTGCCTGCACTTTTCATAGTGCGCCCTGCGCTGATGAATGGCAGGAAATGTCTAAGGCATATTGGTACACCATAGACTTTCCAGGGTGTGGGTGCCCACAGAGAGGGCTGTGAGTGCCGCCTCTTGCACCTGTGCCATAGGTTCGCCATCACTGGCCTAGGATGTATTTTTGAACAGCTCACTCTCAGACACCAGTGCTGTGCTGGCTGAGCGTGAGCTGCAGGGAGAAAGTCACCCTCCCACCCCTGCACCTGACAAAAGTTGATTTTTACCTTCAGTTTTTCAATCCCTGTCGGCTGTGGAGTGTGAGGGGGCGTGGCCTAACAAGGTCAGGGGCGTGGCTCAATGGGAATTGGGGGTGGGGTTTTTAAGTCCGTCTTTTAAGGGTGGCCTGAATGCCCATTAGCTATGACCTCCACAGCACTCCGCTCCCTTAACAGTGCCATCCACAGCGCCCTGCCCCTTTAAAGGAAATCTGTCACCAGGATAATCGCTATTGAAGTAAAGCCACGGCCTAATAGCACTTAGTACCTTATTTCCAGATATGCCTTTGTTTCAGCAATAGATGTTTTCTATCTTCTGAAAATCCAGTTTATTTGGTATGCAAATGAGCCAGTATGGTGCCCAGAGGGGCGTCACTCTTGCAGGAAGAAGCCCAGGCACGCCCTAATGCTGGGAGCAGGGAAAAGGGGGCAGAGTTATGGCTTGAATGTGATGTAGGAGGGGTGAGTGGACACATTGTGGCAGGAGGCATGCCTGGGCTCCTTCCTGTAAGAATGACGCCTCTCTGGGCACCTTACTGGCTCATTTGCATACCAAATAAACTGGATTTTCAGAGGATAAAAAACATCTATTGCTGGAAAGAAGGCACATCTGGAAATAAGGTACTAAGTGCTATTAGGCTATGGCTTTACTTCAATAGCCATTATCCTGGTAACAGATTATAGCTGACCTACAGCAGTGAAGAAAAATGGCTGGATTGTTATGGAAACCTGGTGTAAAACTTTGTGTATATGGAGACTAAGGGGCTGCGAGCTTCTATTGGCTGATAAAGGTCATGTGACCATGTGTCATGTGTACACAGAACCATTCACTTCAAAAAAACATAAATGCGGAATGCACATGGCTTGTAACCATGTTTTGCGTATCCGCATATTATATGTAGTATAAAATACAACTCATATAGTAAAAAATAGCCCACATACAGCTACATACTATGGAAAAATGAAATATGTACGACTCTTGCAATGGGATGAAAAAAGAATGCTTGGACTTAAAGGCTCCAAAATCACCTGTTCTCTACAAGTTAAAAAATAATGATTTACACCAAGCTGAGATATTGAAGTTAAAAAACTGTGAATTAGCTTTATTAAAGGGATTCTTCTAGATTTTGTTACATTTGGCAAGGAGCAAGGGGCTTTGTGAAATAAAATAAAAAACTAATTTGCCTTAAAATCGTCCGGCTGGTTTCTTGCCACTGCCCTGATTTCCACGGGGGCTGTAGCAATCATCATTCCCATGAAGACTGCAGCCAATCACTGGCCCCAGTGGTAACCCAAAGTTCATGCACACTTAACTGATGACGCCAATGATTAAGTGTAGCTGTCATGGCACTCTTTAACATGACATTATTAGTACGGGCCCAGCCTGGAATCAGAGTGGTGGCAATAGGAAATTTTTTATACTACCCCCTTTAACAAAACTGAAAAACAACAGTTCAAATTGAAGTAATAAATTAAATGTTTGTAGTTTTCCCAATGGCCACTAGATGGCCATATTGTTTCTCACTAGACTTAGCATGCAGGAGCTGTTAGCTAAGGTGATGTTAGACATGTAACCAAATGGTTCTTAAACGTTTTAAATCCATAATTATCAAGCAAATCAGGCCTGTTTGTTATTTAATCACATAGTATTTTTTTGCATTTTCATTGTTGCATTCCAAGAGCAATAACCTTTTTATTTTTCCATCTATGTGCGTGTATGAGGGCTTGTTCTTTGTGGTATGAGATGTATTTTTCAATGGCCTCATTTTAAGATACATGTGAATAACAATTTAACTTTTATTACATTTTTTGGGTGGCATTTTCGTCATTATTGTTTGCAATTTTTTTGGCGATTTACCATGTGGTAAAAATAATATGATAACTTTATTCTGTGCACAATAAAAAAAAGCATAGAAAAAATATATATAATTTTTGTTTTGCTGTTTTTCAAGACCAATAACATTTTTTTTTTAAATGTTCTGTCAATGTACCTGCAAGAAAGCGTGTTTATTTGCAGGATGAGATATAGTTTTTGGGGTATGTATAATTTATTGACTAATATTTAGAATTTTTTTGAGGCGGTTTTGGTATGAAAAAGATAGGTAGTCTGCTATTTGTTTTTGTAGTTTTTTTTTCTTCACAATTTGCAGTTCAGCACAAATAAGTTGTTTTTTTATTCTATGATTAGTTGAAATGTTTATGAAATTTTATTCAACTTAATTTAATTTTTTTGTCTCCTCATGGGCCTTACAGCTACTATCCTTTCATCCTTTACATATTATTCCATAGCTTTCATGGGTTCTGACTGTAGGGACACGAGGGTCAGTGGGTGCACTTGTCCACTGATCTGGCTATCTTTATAAAGACCTGGCTGGGCCAGCGTTAATACCACCGAACACCCACTCTCCTTTCCCGTGGGTGGAACACTACTCTACAGGGTGATGCTCCAGGAAGACTTTATTGGATCACCAACAGTCAGCAGTACATAGTACAGTCCCAGCAAGGACACAGGATAACACATGTGACAGTGATTCACCCTTCTGCTGACTCGCCGGGGATTAAACCTCCTCGACTTCAAGAGGACCCATGACCAATTATCCCAGCCAGTAGCACCCCACTTCGGTCAGGCACCCAGCCGGCAAGTTTAGGGAGCCGGCCGTGCACAGGGAGGCATGTGGCCAGGTGACCCGATCGTCCCAACCTGGACTCTCTAAGGCCTCTTTCACACTTGCGTTCTGAGGATCCGGCGGGCACTTCTGTCCCGCCGGATCCGTCAGAACGCAAGTCGCCTGAAAGCATTAGAAGACTGATCAGGATCCTGATCAGTCTTCGAAATGCTTTCAGGTTACTATGGCAGCCAGGACACTATTAAAGTCCTGGTTGCCATAGTAGTAGTGGGGAGTGGGGGAGCGGTATACTTACAGTCCGTGTGGCTCCCGGGGCGCTCCAGAATGACGTCAGAGCGCCTCATGCGCATGGATCACGTGGTCCATGCGATCACGTGATCCATGCGTGTGGGGCGCCCTGACGTCACTCTGAGTGCCCCGGGGCCGCACGGATGGTAAGTATACTGCTCCCCGCTCCTCACTACATTTTACCATGGCAACCAAGACTTTAGCGTCCTGGCTGCCATGGTAACCATTGAGAAAAAGCTAAACGTCGGATCCGGCGATGCGCCGAAACGACGTTTAGCTTAAGGCCGGATCCGGATTAATGCACTTCAATGGGCATTAATTCCGGATCCGGCATTACGGCATGTCTTCCGGATTTTTGGACGGAGACAAATCCGCAGCATGCTGCGCTTTTGTCAATGTCCAAAAAACGTTCACATACTGAACGGAAGACATCCTGATGCATCCTGAACGGATTGCTCTCCATTCAGGATGCATTAGGATAATCCTGATCAGTATCTTTCCGTCCTAGAGCCCTGAGGACGGAACTCTAGGACGGAAAGCAAAAACGCTGATGTGAAAGGGGCCTAACCGAACCTGTAGGCTTGAGCTTGGGCAGAACAGCAATTCTGAAGTCCACCAGCTGGAACTGTAGTTCCTAGGCTGAATGCCCGTAGAACAGCCGCTGATGACAGGGGCAGCCACCCTTTTAATTCCCTCAGCCTCCATTTTAGTGCATTGGCCACTATGAGATTGGTGGGAGAGATAATCTTAGCTGTTCCATCATTGTAAGTCAATTCAATCCAACTGCATAATGTGATTCTGATGACACAGCTTTTCCACTTCAGCCAGACAGGCTGAAGGACTCCTAATACACAGCCGGTGGGCTAAGGTAATCCACAGGTGATGTAGTAGCAGGTCCTTTCTCATACATCTGCTGGCTTGTTAGTCAGACCAAAAGGCACCTCATAGCTGAATCAAGTTGGTGTGGAAGTCAGACAGCTACAGGAAAGACACATTAAATAATAGCTCATGTCTCTGACTACCCTCCAAAATGATGGACAAAGAAACAGTACCCCTGGCACAAACTAAGAACAATCCTCCCCACACGTGGTCAGGTGTTATCATCAGTGAGCATGATGTCATCACATTAACATTACAATATCAATACTTAGCACTGTAGGGCATGTTTGCTAGATGTCATATCTCTATTTTTTTTTTTGCTGATCCGCTCCCCTGCTGCGGCGCTGTGCACTCCTTCTGTTTTGCCGCCATGTATGCTAATCAATAGCATCGGTACAGGGAGGAGGAGACAGCCACGATTTTTCATTGAGCGGCCCCTTCTCCCAGGCCAGGGAGAAAGGTGAACAGTTTTTTCTTAATGACTGTGACGCTCTCCCCTGCAATTGGACAGCTCCAAGCCCGGGAGAAAGAGACTCCCCCTGAAATGCAACCTTCTACTCCTCCCTGTACCAATGCTATTGATTAGCATACAGGACAGAAAAACAGAATGGGGGGCACAGCGCTCCAGCAGAGCAGCGTATCAGTAAAAAAATTAGCAATATGACATCTAGTAAACATGCCCTACAGTGCCAGGTATTGATATTGTAATGTCAGAACTGTGAAAGGTCTTCTTTAAAGTCTGGCAGTGATGGGGGGCGTGGCCTGAGACCAAGATGAACGGACGTGTCTAGCTGAGCTCCGGCACCGCTGCCCTAACTTCGCTATTATCCTGAACTTACCAACCGCAATCATATCCTAGATGGCGCTGGCCCTGAAGCGCGGGCGCAGGCCTCAGACCTCCCGGAGTGCCTCTCCTGCTCCTAGTGAGGACCACGCATCGGACACCGAACCCTCCCTCAAGCAGGTGACTGACCAACTGATCTAGGCTATAGCTACCTGTCGCTCCTCTCTCTCTGGGAAGATGGAGGAGGTCAAGATAGACATTGGTCTCCTGAGGCACGACATGCAAAACATGCGTGAACGCATTAAGTAAGTGGAAACCCGCGTGTCCACGGTGGAAGAACATTTGAACCCAACACCGGCTCGCCTGGCTGATCTGGAGAAGAAAGTGGATTATTGGTAGCAAAAGTGCAATGATTACGAAAACCACACACGCCGCAACAATTTACGAAGGACTCCCTAAACGTGCGGAGGGAAACAACCCGTGTGAATTTGTGTCTACATGGCTGCGAGCCACTTTTCCTGATGCCACTTTCTCCTCTGCCTTCATTCTTGAAAGGGGACATCGAGTACCGGCCAAACCATTGCCGCCTGGAGCACCTCCGCGACCATTACTGGCACGTTTACTGACCTCTGCAGATCGAGACCTTATACTACAACTGGCTCGTCGCAAGCAGGAGCTTCGTTTTGAGAATGCAAACATCATGCTCTTCCCGGATTTCTCAGCAGAACTCGAGAAACGCAGAGCGACGTTTACAGTGGTGAAAAGGCGCCTCCGGGACTTAAACCTTCCATACTCAATGGCCTATCCAGCCAGATTGCGGGTAGTGGATGGAGAGTCCACCAGATTTTTTTAACACTCCTGCGGAAGCTACGGCCTGGCTGGAGGGCAAGCCGCGTCCAGCGAGATCTCCGAGATGATTACCCGCCACAAATCCCTGATGTCGGTCACTACCAAGGATTTCACCATTGATTTCAGGCTTTTTTTTCGCTGAAGATATGCCCTGCTAAGTAATTGTTTTATCAATTGTCATTTTGACCTGCCTTACCTCCCTGTACCTCTTCTATTTTATTTTCCTTCTATCCTTTTTCTTTCTTTCGCCCCTCCCTTCCCTTTTCTTTTCCTTTTCTTCTCTTCTACTCTATGTCTCCTCACTGTTATGACGACCTGCTTCTCTGCTCTCCTCTGATTTTGGCACTTTTTATGTTTTGCCCTCCTAATATTTGATGATCATTGCTTAGCACCTGCCTTTAAGTGCCTTTAAGGCCCCTTTCACACGGGTGAGGAGGACGCATTGCACCCGCACTGAATCCGGACCCATTCATTTCTATGGGGCTGTGTACATGAGCGGTGATTTTCACGCATCACTTCTGCGTTGCGTGAAAATCGCAGCACGCTCTATATTGTGCGTTTTTCATGCAACGCAGGCCCCATAGAAGTGAATGGGGCTGCGGGAAAATCGCAAGCATCCGCAAGCAAGTGCGGATGCGTTGCGATTTTCCCGCATGGTTGCTTAGCAACGGGACCCGATCTCTATTATTTTCCCTTATAACATGGTTATAAGGGGAAATAATAGCATTCTTAATAAAGAATGCTTTGTAGAATGTGGATGGAGGGATTAAAAATATAAAAGTTAACTTACCTTAGCCACTTGATCGCTTAGTTGCGATCTCTCCTCTCTTTCCCTGCATCAGCTAGGATCTACAGGACCGTGATGACATCACATCACATGGTCCAATCACATGGTCCATCTTACCATGGTGATGGACCATGTGATTGGACCATGTGATGTGACGTCATCACAGGTCCTGTAGATCTTAGCTGATCCACGGAAAGAGAGGACAGATTGCAGCTACGCGATCAAGTGGCTAAGGTAAGTTAACTTTTATTATTTTTAACCCCTTCCTCTTCATTTAACAATGCATTCTTTATTAAGAATGCTATTATTTCCCCTTATAACCATGTTATAAGGGAAAATAATCAATTCTCCAGAAGACCCGAAACCGGACTTCAGTGATGAAGTCCGGCTTCGGGTTGGGTACCAAACATTGCGATTTTTCTCACGCGCGTGAAAAACGCGTTACAAACTTTTTGCACCTGCGCTGGAAAAACGCGCATATTCTCAAGAAGCACTCGCTCTCTTATCCGGGTGTCAAACATGACGCCTGTGTGAAAGAGGCCTAACCCTGGGAACACACCTGAGCGCTTTCATACTCGCTGAAAAACGCTCAACATGTGAAAAGCGATGCATCCCTATGTGCATGGTTCACATGTCAGCGTTTTACAGCGCGGACGACCGCGCTGTAAAACGCCCTACGCGATCGCGTCAGCTGCCGTGACTATCGTGCGGCAGCACGCGCGATCCAACCCATATTCTATTATGGGAGCGCGCATATGACGCGCGCTTCCATAAAACAGCCACTTCGCGGCAGAAGCGCACGTCATATACGTGCACTGGGAACACGCGAAGTGTGTTCCCAGGGTAAGTGTTGAGATCTTACACACTGTTGTTGATCGAGCTGGCTGTCATAAGGCAGTACTCATACTTAATTTACTCTGCGATATGCCGCAGATAAATTGGTCTGTAGGGGCAGAGTTATGGTTACTTGCATAGTGAGAAGGGTTCTTCCTATATATAGGTGTTTTCACATAATGCGAAGTTGGGGTACAAGTTCTCCATGTACTCCCTAAGTCCGTTTAGTGTGAAGGGTTAAGTTAACCACTAGCAGACCCCGTATATTGTTTTGCCACATCAGATCTACCACCTTGTACCCTGCTGCGTGCACGTTTTGACTAGGATACTCGGTGCTAGATCTGTCTGCTAGATGACTCTTAAAGAGCTCATGTTAATTGTTTGTTTTTTTATGGTTCTCGATTGCCATAGCATACTTATTTGTGTACTATCACACCATGTGTACTAGAGAGAAGGTAGCGGTATGTCTATCTTAAAATGTTACAATGGCGGATATACGGTTAATGTCTTGGAATGTCAAGGGCCTTGGGAGTGTTGGGAAACGCACCATGGTATTTTCAGCGGTCAGACAATTTAACCCTCATATTTTGAGTCTACAGGAGACTCACCCACTCCCTGATATGACTAGGAGGTTGTGTAAACCCTGGGTCTAATGGTCTCGCCAGTCATGTCATTCTAACTTGGCTAGGGGAGTCTCCCTACTGGTACACAAATCCCTGAGATGGGAGGTGGAGAAACTACCGATAGACAATGTGGGGAGATACATCCCTCCCCCCTCCTCCCTACAAATAATCCACCAAGCGATATGTTTCGATGCTTCCTATCCCTCAGCAAGGATTATTTGCATGGGTGACCTTAAATGACCCTACATCCTCTGCTGGATAGGTTTCATGGTGATGAGCAGCCACGTGGGAGTGCTCCTTCTGAATCATCCTTGTCCAAATTGATGACGGAGGTGGGGTTGGTGGATCTATGGCGTCTTAAGCACCCTGATGAACGGTTCTACTCGTGTCAGTCAGCTAGTTATCCCGCATTGATTATGTATTTGGGGACTCCACTGTGTGCTCACTTCCTTATCAAGTGACATATGGAACTCGGGAGTGTCGGATCATAACCCTGTCTTATTGTCCTTGCTAGCCAGTGTTAGGGGTTTGGGGTGGTCCATGAGAGTACAGTCGTGGCCAAAAGTTTTGAGAATGACACAAATATTAGTTTTCACAAAGTTTGCTGGAAAAATGCTATTAGATCTTTGTTTCAGTTGTTTCTGTGATGTAGTGAAATATAATTACACACACTTCATACGCTTTCAAAGGATTTTATCGACAATTACATGACATTTATGCAAAGAGTCCGTTCTCTACACTCATCTACTGAGCACTAAAATGCACGAAGCTCCCTCTCGGTGCTTTCCAAATTGAAGACTCTGATACCTGATCTCACAGATGAGGAAATTAGTGACGTACTGGAATCTCCTGTAATGGTCTCCCGTCCATTAATGATAGGTTTATACAATTATGCATTATTCACCAAAGCTATCTCTCTCCCACCGGTTATAAAAGATAGGCAGGTTATCGCACTCTAGGTGTCACAGGTGTTACTCAGAAGGGGCAGCATTTTGGCATCTCATATGGGATTGTCCACACATACAAACCTTTTGGTCTGACATTACTAATTTCCTCTCTGTAATTATACACCTCCCGGTTCCGCTGACTCCACAGTTGTGCCTGTTTGGTATAGCTGATGAAGAGGTATATCCTCACCATTTGAGAGTTTTCCTTAGGGAAACACTGTTTCTAGCTCGAAAAGCAATCGCGATTCGTTGAATTGGCGAGAGAAACCCTTCCCTCAACCAGTGGAAAGTGCTCATGAATAATGTTGTATCCTATGAGAACATTGTATTTAAAAATCGGGGGGAATGCCCCCAGAATTTTGGTAAGCTATTGGGAAAGTCTTCTGGAGAATTGATTATTTTCCCTTATAACATGGTTATAAGGGGAAATAATAGCATTCTTAATAAAGAATGCTTTGTAGAATGTGGATGGAGGGATTAAAAATATAAAAGTTAACTTACCTTAGCCACTTGATCGCTTAGTTGCGATCTCTCCTCTCTTTCCCTGCATCAGCTAAGATCTACAGGACCTGTGATGACATCACATCACATGGTCCAATCACATGGTCCATCTTACCATGGTGATGGACCATGTGATTGGACCATGTGATGTGACGTCATCACAGGTCCTGTAGATCTTAGCTGATCCACAGAAAGAGAGGACAGATTGCAGCTACGCGATCAAGTGGCTAAGGTAAGTTAACTTTTATTATTTTTAACCCCTTCCTCTTCATTTAACAATGCATTCTTTATTAAGAATGCTATTATTTCCCCTATAACCATGTTATAAGGGAAAATAATCAATTCTCCAGAAGACCCGAAACCGGACTTCAGTGATGAAGTCCGGCTTCGGGTTGGGTACCAAACATTGCGATTTTTCTCACGCGTGTGAAAAACGCGTTACAAACTTTTGCACCTGCGCGGGAAAAACGCGCATATTCCCGCAAAGCACTCGCCTCTTATCCGGGTGTCAAACATGACGCCCGTGTGAAAGAGGCCTAACCCTGGGAACACACCTGAGCGCTTTCATACTCGCTGAAAAACGCTCAACATGTGAAAAGCGATGCATCCCTATGTGCATGGTTCACATGTCAGCGTTTTACAGCGCGGACGACCGCGCTGTAAAACGCCCTACGCGATCGCGTCAGCTGCCGTGACTATCGTGCGGCAGCACGCGCGATCCAACCCATATTCTATTATGGGAGCGCTATATGACGCGCTTCCATAAAACAGCCACTAGCGGCAGAAGCGCACGTCATATACGTGCACTGGGAACACGCGAAGTGTGTTCCCAGGGTAAGTGTTGAGATCTTACACACTGTTGTTGATCGAGCTGGCTGTCATAAGGCAGTACTCATACTTAATTTACTCTGCGATATGCCGCAGATAAATTGGTCTGTAGGGGCAGAGTTATGGTTACTTGCATAGTGAGAAGGGTTCTTCCTATATATAGGTGTTTTCACATAATGCGAAGTTGGGGTACAAGTTCTCCATGTACTCCCTAAGTCCGTTTAGTGTGAAGGGTTAAGTTAACCACTAGCAGACCCCGTATATTGTTTTGCCACATCAGATCTACCACCTTGTACCCTGCTGCGTGCACGCTTTGACTAGGATACTCGGTGCTAGATCTGTCTGCTAGATGACTCTTAAAGAGCTCATGTTAATTGTTTGTTTTTTTATGGTTCTCGATTGCCATAGCATACTTATTTGTGCACTCTCACACCATGTGTACTAGAGAGAAGGTAGCGGTATGTCTATCTTAAAATGTTACAATGGCGGATATACGGTTAATGTCTTGGAATGTCAAGGGCCTTGGGAGTGTTGGGAAACGCACCATGGTATTTTCAGCGGTCAGACAATTTAACCCTCATATTTTGAGTCTACAGGAGACTCACCCACTCCCTGATATGACTAGGAGGTTGTGTAAACCCTGGGTCTAATGGTCTCGCCAGTCATGTCATTCTAACTTGGCTAGGGAGTCTCCCTACTGGTACACAAATCCCTGAGATGGGAGGTGGAGAAACTACCGATAGACAATGTGGGGAGATACATCCCTCCCCCCTCCTCCCTACAAATAATCCACCAAGCGATATGTTTCGATGCTTCCTATCCCTCAGCAAGGATTATTTGCATGGGTGACCTTAAATGACCCTACATCCTCTGCTGGATAGGTTTCATGGTGATGAGCAGCCACGTGGGAGTGCTCCTTCTGAATCATCCTTGTCCAAATTGATGACGGAGGTGGGGTTGGTGGATCTATGGCGTCTTAAGCACCCTGATGAACGGTTCTACTCGTGTCAGTCAGCTAGTTATCCCGCATTGATTATGTATTTGGGGACTCCACTGTGTGCTCACTTCCTTATCAAGTGACATATGGAACTCGGGGAGTGTCGGATCATAACCCTGTCTTATTGTCCTTGCTAGCCAGTGTTAGGGGTTTGGGGTGGTCCATGAGAGTACAGTCGTGGCCAAAAGTTTTGAGAATGACACAAATATTAGTTTTCACAAAGTTTGCTGGAAAAATGCTATTAGATCTTTGTTTCAGTTGTTTCTGTGATGTAGTGAAATATAATTACACACACTTCATACGTTTCAAAGGATTTTATCGACAATTACATGACATTTATGCAAAGAGTCCGTTCTCTACACTCATCTACTGAGCACTAAAATGCACGAAGCTCCCCTCTCGGTGCTTTCCAAATTGAAGACTCTGATACCTGATCTCACAGATGAGGAAATTAGTGACGTACTGGAATCTCCTGTAATGGTCTCCCCGTCCATTAATGATAGGTTTATACAATTATGCATTATTCACCAAAGCTATCTCTCTCCCCACCGGTTATAAAAGATAGGCAGGTTATCGCACTCTAGGTGTCACAGGTGTTACTCAGAAGGGGCAGCATTTTGGCATCTCATATGGGATTGTCCACACATACAAACCTTTTGGTCTGACATTACTAATTTCCTCTCTGTAATTATACACCTCCCGGTTCCGCTGACTCCACAGTTGTGCCTGTTTGGTATAGCTGATGAAGAGGTATATCCTCACCATTTGAGAGTTTTCCTTAGGGAAACACTGTTTCTAGCTCGAAAAGCAATCGCGATTCGTTGAATTGGCGAGAGAAACCCTTCCCTCAACCAGTGGAAAGTGCTCATGAATAATGTTGTATCCTATGAGAACATTGTATTTAAAAATCGGGGGGAATGCCCCCAGAATTTTGGTAAGCTATTGGGAAATTGGTGTTCGTCTATGCAAACTGTGTACTCAGCTCCTAGATTTTCTTCTGATCTCCGTGCAGCGCTAGGATAATCTAGTTATACGCCTACCACTCACATGTAATATGTCAAAGATGTTTGATTTGCATATGTACTAATAATACGAATTGTCATTTAATTTGCATGAATAATAGTATGTATATGGTATTGTTCAAGTTCATGAATGTCTTACTGACTCCCATGTATATCACTGTACTTTGTACCTTCATGATCATTCGTTCAATAAAACGAGTTTAAAAAAAAAAAGTCTGGCAGTGATACATTAACATTATTAGGTCATATCTCGACAGGCAGATACTTATTGTTGGTTGGCCTTGGGTCCTTAGTAAGCCCCCCCAGCTGCCAAAGTAATGAATTGGTACCCTGCAAACAGTTGCTATTGACCTTGACATCTAAGGAGTTCACCTGCTAGGACTGGAGCTGGCTCTGAGCAGCACTTCTGTCCCTTCATTTTTTCAACAAAGGTTTAGTCATCCTTAATAGTTTATAAGGGTGGATGCTCACTTTAATCAATAAGTAGCATACATAAGGTAGGCCACTGATGGCACCAGAGTTAGGTAAAGACTGTTGGCAAGCATAGCAGGGCCCCACACCTCTTTATTGTTCAGTTAAAATGAAGAGAACATCAATATTAAAGAGGTTGTCCAGTTTCTACAGTATATTGATTACCTATCGGCAAGAGCACTGCTTTCTCTTTAAACAGTTGATCAGTGGGGGTGCCTGGAGTAGGACCCCCACCTACAGGGGTGTAGCTAAAGGCTCATGGACCCCGGTGCAAGAGTTCAGCTTGGCCCCCCTTCCCTCAGTGCTTTGTGGTGGGCAGGGAAGCATATAGCTTTCATGCTGCCTGAGGCAAAAATTGAAACGGCACTCCCGCCTACCCCATGCCCAATTCTTGACCTAACCCCTTCCCTCCACCAGAGGTATAACTTGACCAGCATGCACTTTCTGTAATACTGGCGTCTTCTTATGTGGCACAAGGGTCTTTGGGCCCCTCAGGCTCCTAGGTCCGGTAGCGACTTCTACCTCTGCACCCCTTATAGCTACGCCCCTGTCCACCTACCTGATAGTGATGACATATACTGAGAATT
Source organism: Bufotes viridis (assembly GCA_033119425.1). Classification (NCBI taxonomy): domain Eukaryota; kingdom Metazoa; phylum Chordata; class Amphibia; order Anura; family Bufonidae; genus Bufotes; species Bufotes viridis. Next base: position 99,677,517 of record CM065592.1, on the reverse strand, counting down.
GGTCATCAATATCGGAAACTGGACAACCACTTTAATATCCTGCAATACCCCATTTAATGGATACATGTCTACTACTTATCTACACATAGCTTATGGTTCCCATTTCAATATTCCTTGAAACATTTTCTAGAATAACTTCTATATTACTTTTCCACCTTTACATTTCAAAATAAAGCCGGTATAATACCATTTCATGACTGTGACCCTACAATATATTCCGATAATATTTCACTATAAAACCTAATTGTTTCAGCTTTTTGTGTTCAAGCAAATCATAAAATGAAATAAAGACCTATTGTTCTTATAAATCAAAGAAATACTCCTCTGTAGAGCAGATTTATTTATTGGTTCAATTATATGTTTGGTACAAAGTCGTAAAACACAAGGCGGGTTCTAGGTGCAGTGCAGGCTATGTGTAATAGCAGTTCATTCTGATAATTGTATGTCTAGGGAATACTAATTCAAAGCCAAGTGACAAGGAAAAATGTATTTTCAACAAGTAGGGGAGTAAAATCTCTTAGCTCTGTATCATGGTGTTGTGCAATGCTTTCAACTTGTTATTAAATGTCATCTTTATGGAGAAAGCAAAAACAAGCAAGTTAATCTGCTGTATAAAGTGTGCAGAAAGGAAACGTGAATTTTTTTTAAATAAATAAAATTATAAAGTGTTTTTTTCAAACAAGTAGACTATAACAGTTTTATGCTTAGAAATAACCAGTTGAGATCTATGAGAGTTGTGGGCATGCTCTGTGATCTCTGTAGAGGTCATTGTGCAGGGAGGAGAAGGAGTTGAATTGTTCACATCACCTATTCCCAATTATGTGATCCTGGGTTTTTCACCTCTAGCTTTATAACAGAAGTGTTTTGTTTATTGCCCCATAACGATGATAAGATAACTGCTTACTATTTCCTCAGTGTGCTCAACACAAGCTTAAAACTGCTAAAAAGAAAATGGCTTCCTGCTCTGTCACAGGTTTTAGCTTTATCAGTGTCCTATGGTGTGGAGTTTAACCGTCTCAGTCCACCCCAAGCTAGCCTCACCAAGCATGTGGGCACCTCCTAAACCCCCAAAAAGTTGCATGTCCCAGTTGTGTGACTGTTTAAATACCTGTGCGCCTAAATTTAGGCTCTCACTGGACTTTTTGCTGCCCTCGACACTGGGAAGTGACGAGGTAGGGTGGGTGCAGTGACAGGGCCAGATGCAAATGACGATTGAAATCTACACCATTCAGGGGCTGGCCTCAGAAATGAGTGTGGTGTAGGAGAGTCCCCAGGATAATAATGGACGGATGATACGTGCCACCAGAAGTCCTGGCCTCGGTGGAGTAAGAACCGGATTATTGTGGTTACAGCGGCGAATGCTGCTGGCTCCACTGGCGGATCCAGAGCCTGGTCTCGGGAGGGGCACTTTGGGCGATTGATACGCCCCAGCTCCCATCACTACAGAAAAACAGCCCCACTTACCTCTTCCATCCAGTGACGTCTCCTGTGATGTAGATGTTCTCTTTCCTCATCTTCTCCTTTCAGACCTTCAGACCAGACCGTCAGGTTTCGTCTCTGCAGTTTGACAACAAAATAAATCTCAGTTACTACTTTTCCATCATCCTCCCATATTCTGGACAAATTATCCTACTACCCCCATATAAAATACATCAGTAATGTCCCCATAGTGCCCCCGGAGTCTCCTCTCTCCCCCATCATGTGCAGGCTCCTTTCCCCACCCATCCCCCTTCCCCCAAAATTATTTGCAGGCTCCTTTCCCCAGCCCCCCCAAATCATGTGCAGGCTCCTCCCCCCAAAATCATGTGCAGGCTTCTCTCCCCCCAAAATCATGCGCTGGATGCAGGCCTCTTCCGGCCTGTGTCCCGTTCTGTCCTCTGCTCAGGCGGCGCGATGGCGTCATCGCGCCGCCTGAATCAGCTTCTGATAGGCTGTCGGCACGAGGCCGGCAGCCTATCAGAGGAGCAGGGAGGAGACGCCTCTCCCTCCCTGCCGCACTGCACAGCGATCTGTATCGCTGTCCAGAGGACGGCGACACAGATCGCTATGGAGATGAACGCTTCCACAGTGGAAGCGTTCATCTCCTGTCACTGACTGCCGCCGGTGCTGCCAGCCTGCCACAATATCGGGGGGGGCAATTGCCCCGTTGCCCCCCCCCTGGATCCGCCACTGGCTGGCTCAGCATGTCCAGGCCAGTTCTTACTGGGAACCGGTAAAGAGCAGGGTGGGTGCCTGTTCCCCACGGCCAGCCCAGGTTTCTGGTGGAGCTGGGACTTTGAAGAACCCAGCCTACTGAAGATGAGAGGTGGGGGGGGGGGGTCTTACTGTGCTGGAGATTTTGACAGACAGAGTCGGTGATGGTCAAGGAGAGAGTGGGCGCAGCACAAACTGAAGGATAGCCCTGTGACCTGTGGTGCTACTAGCCGAAGGGGCTCTGGCCTGAGGGAGACAAAGGCAGGTAGCCTAGAAGCCTGCAGGAACGGTGTGGTCTGTCCAGAAACAAGGTGACTCAAACCTGCTCATTGCCTGTTATGCCTTTGGTGTGAATAAAGTCACGGTGTATTACAAAGACTGTCTGTTATTGCCTCAATACTGCCGCCACTACTGTAGCCTACCACGAGCACATCCCCACAGTAGCTTGGGGTCAACAAAAGCATTGGCGATGCCCTCATTGCATCAAAGGACATCAAAGGACTAATTTGCATATTAGCAAAAAGTATCATAACTCAGGAACAGAGCCTCAGATCAACAAAAGAAAAACAGTGTTTTAATCAAGTGAACAACAGCTATACTGACGAGCAGTGGCGTAAATACTGGGGAAGCAGCTGCTTCGGGGCCCGGGCTGACAAGGGGCCCGGCTCCCAGCAGCGTGACACCAAGTTTCCTAATTATCTAATACAGTTTTTCAGGCCCCTTCACATACAGTGCAGCTCCAATTAGGGGCCTGGCCTGTCCATCATCACCAAACACCACCCCCCTCCCGCCCCCTGTGTGACCAAATCTAAGCAGCAACACAATCTCCAGCACAGATCGAATTCTGACTCCGCCCACTCATGTGACAGATCACGTGCTTCTGACATCATGAAAGGTCCTTTCGCTCACTATGAACTAGCATGTAACTGAAATAGTATATAGCCAGTTCACAGTAAGTTGTTCCCCCCCACATCTCAGGGTACAGTCCTCGTCCCCCCACACCTCAGTGTACAGTCCCCCCCACATCTCAGTGTACAGTCCCCACATCTCAGTGTACAGTCCCCACATCTCAGTGTACAGTCCCCCCACATCTCAGTTCAAAATAAGTTACTACATGAGTAGGTTCCGCATACTTCTCCCGCGCTGCTGACACTCGCGAGCTCCATGATCCATGTGAAAAAGTACGTTACTGATCCACGTGATCTGGGAGTGCCACGTGATGTTGTGACGTCAGTGGGTCCTTGCCATGTATAGTATTTAGCCATTACCGTAGGACATGTGAATGGAGCATTTCCAGTTAGGCTCGGACTGGCCCACAGGGGTACAGGGGAATCCCCCGGTGGGCCCCTGAGCAAGGTGGGCCCCTAGTCTCCCACCCCCTGCACAAGTGGCACAAAACACAGTAGATTTACTGCACTACATATATTCAATGTACAGCACCTCAACCAGCCTATGTCCATATAAAAAAACTTTTTAGATTATTTATTATATTTAAATGTATTCGTACGGTGGGCCCCCAAAATATATTTTACTGGTGGGCCCTAGGTACCCCAGTCCGACACTGTTTCCAGTACTGATGTAGATACGGGGGTCGCAGAAAACCAGAGCCCCCTGCCTTTCCTTTACTGCTTCTGTGGAACTACAAGTCCCCCCCCCTCACACCTCAGTGTACAGTCCCCCCCACATCTTAGTGTACAGTCCCCCCACATCTCAGTGTACAGTCCCCCCACATCTCAGTGTACAGTCCCCCCCACATCTCAGTGTACAGTCCCCCCCACATCTCAGTGTACAGTCCCCCACATCTCAGTGTACAGTCCCCCACATCTCAGTGTACAGTCCCCCCCACATCTCAGCGTACAGTCCCCCCACATCTCAGTTCAAAATAAGTTACTACAGGAGTAGGTTCTGCATACTTCTCCCGCGTTGCTGACACTCGCGAGCTACATGATCAATGTGAAAAAGTACGTTATTGATCCACGTGATCTGGGAGTGCCACGTGATGTTGTGACATCAGTAGGTCCTTGCCATGTATAGTATTTAGCAATTACCGTAGGACATGTGAATGGAGCATTTCCAGCACCGATGTAGATACGGGGGTCGCAGAAAACCAGAGCCCCCTGCCTTTCCTGTACTGCTTCTGTGGAACTACAAGTCCCAGAATATTAGTTCTTGCGATAGGTGTAAATCCATTAAAACCTGGCTACTTGTAGGCTTCCCTTATGTATGGAGACAGTGAGCTGTGGTTATTAGGGGCTCAGACCATTGGGACAGTCGATGTCAGCCCTGCAGCAATACAGCAATACATAGAATGGGCGCCTATCCTACTGCAGGGGTCATACTGTAAAAGAAAAAGTAAAAGAAAAAGTAAAGTGCCCCGGACAACGAGTACAAAGATTGAGGTGCTCTCAGTTGGTAGATCCACCCAATCCACTAAAAACAATAATTATTCAGAAAACAACTGGGCACTCTCCAGTATCCTGGAATTAGTAAAATGTATTCCTATCATAAACTGACATAAACATAAGTAAAATGCAAATAGATAATACACCACATACAGCAACAATATCCACATAAAGTGCAAAAAGGATGTAAAATATTGTGCAAACAAATGCAAGGAGGATGCAACAGTATGATCAGCCAGTATCACCGGTCTAGGTAGCAGCAAACCAATCAATATGTGCCAATTTGTGCGTATAGGCACCACATAAATGTCCACTGTGGGGGGTCACCCGCAAGTATATTAAAAATGCGGAAGATCGTCCACACTCAATGTCCCTTGTGTAGTTTTATTGCCAGGTTAGTCCTCACTTACTTTCTTATTTAATGGATAAAGTGTCTCTTATCATCACACATAAAGTCTTTGAACATATGCACTGTGCCGAGCGGCGTCCCGCTCCTGTGACACAACCAGCAGTGTCCCGCTGTAGTTCACTATAATATCAGCCGGGGGGCCCCATACAAAAAATTACTGTGGGGCCCAGTCACTTCTAGTTACGCCCCTGCTGACGAGCAAGAGGGTAACAATGTTTTGAACGTTGGACTTTCAGGCTCCATATCTCACCATCTACCACAGCTTTAAACGTGAGAGAACCATCATTTTATAGACAATCATCTTGGCTATCTCATACATAAATTGGACTTTCACCGATTCATTAAATGATTAGTTATACAGATTCTTGTAATGTAATGGCATTGTTACCGTTTTGGCCTAAAATACTAAATTCTAATTTTTATCATTGTGTTACATAGTAAGTAACATAGTTTATAAGGCTGAAAAAAAGACATCTGTTCACTCAGTTCAGCCTATCACCCTGCAAGTTGATCCAGAGGAAGGCAAAAAAAAAAACTGTGAGGTAGAAGCCAATTTTCCTTAATTTAGGGGAGAAAAATTCCTTCCCGACTCCAATCAGGCAATCAGAATAACTCCCTTGATCAATGACCCCTCTCTGGTAGCTATAGCCTGTAATGTTACAAGCCCATCTTGTAGTGAACTCACCATCACCATCTCCTCAGGCAGAGAGTTTTATAGTCTCACTGCTCTTACCGTAAAGAATCCTCTTCTATATTTGTGTACAAACCTTCTTTCCTCCAGACGCAGTCACAGTCCTGGGGATAAATAGATGATGGGACAGATCTCTGTACTGACTCCTGATATATTTATACATAGTTATTAGATCTCCCCTCAGTCTGTTTTTTGGACCTTTTTGAATATTGGCACCACATTTGCTATGCGCCAATCCTCTGGAACACTCCCTGTCAATATAGAGTTCTTAAATATCAGAAATAAGGGTCTGGCTATGACACTACTTAATTCTCTTAGGATACGCGGGCTGTATGCCATCTAGTCCTAGCAATTTATCTATTTTAATCTTTTTAAGACGCTGCTGCATTTCTTCCTGGGTCAGACAGGGCACTTTAAATGGGGAATTTACTTTTACATTCTGCATTTCATCTGACAGTTTATTTTCCTCAGTCGCTTTTTCCTCGTCGCTCTCTGCAACTCGCCCCTCATCACTCATACTTTTTACCGTTTATATAACTGAAGAACATTTTAGGGTTAGTTGTACTCTCTTTGGCAATGAATCTCTCTGTCTCTAGTTGGCTGTTTGCATTTGTCTTTTACTTATTTTTTTCCTTATAGTTTTTCAATGCTTCCTCGCTGCCCTCATGTTTAAGCAATTAAAATGCTTCTTTTTTGTTATTTATTACTTTCTTTGCAATTCTATTTATCCACATAGTTTTTTTCTTGTTAGTGTTTTGTAAATCTGCATTTGATATTCAACATGTAGCTCAGCATTGAGAACACCATTGATCCTGGTCAAGTATACAACACCTTTGGCTGTGAAACAACCCCATCATCAGGCTTCCTCCACCGAACTTGACAGTTCCTTCAATTTCTCGATCTGTTAGCCCCCTTTTCTCTTCCAGATCCATTTGCACCCCTCAGAGCCCAGTCTCTTGACTTTCGTCTCATCGCTCCAAATCACCCATTTCCAATCTTCTACTGTCCACTGTTCGTACTTTTTTCCAAACTCAAGCCAACGCCTCATATGACGATATTGAAGTTGAGGCTTCTTCACCTTTTTTCAGGCCGCCATTCCAGACTTGTGTAATGCATCACACGGTGCTTCCATAGACATCTGTGATCTCACTATTACGAAGCATACGAGCCACCTCCACTGACATTTTTGTTGCACCAGAACTGATAGAACTTGTGATGAGCTGACTTGTTCATTCCGATGTTTTGCCTGGATGTCCTCCTCTTGGCTTTAGAATAGATGGACAGACTTCTTTTCATATTCTTCCAACTGTCATGGCATTCGCATGATGCAGTTTGTCAATTTTCTTGGCCAAGATACCACTATTGATGAGCTGGATGATGCTGTTTCTCTTTTCTTGGGAAATCTTCTTCATGGCTGCTCCTCGATTCGAACCATTGACGTTTAACTTGGGAATCAACCTAATAACACACTGAGCTATTAGAGAACGTGAGAACAGGTTGTAATTTGTAGTATACAAGAAGAAAAAGATTGCTCCACCACCAGGAACAAAACAGTAACAATGCTGTTACATGAGAAGAATCTGCATAACTAATCAATGCTAAATAGTTGCACGTCCAGTTTATGTATGAGATAGCCAAGATGATTGTCTATAAAGTTATGGTAATCGCACATTCAAAGCTGTAGTGGATGGTGAGATATAGAGCCTGAAAGTCAAAAGTTCAAGACATTGTTACCCTTTTGCTCGTCAGTGCATGTGTCTATGCTAACAGCTGGATAGGGAGGTTGCTGGTGACAGATTCCCCTTAACAGTCTGACAAGTGCCAGTTCTGTATTCTGGACTACAAATAGCTCTAAGAATTATGCAAATGAATAATGGATTCTCAATCCTGCTTGGTATGGTGTGACAAGCCTGAAAGCAATGAGCACATAATGTAAAATACTGGAAATATGACCCATATATAGAATCTCAGCTCCTTGTGACTTTTCATTTTAGAGTATAAATCATGGCAGTTTTCTAGAAATGACTGCATAATGCTGACATTCATAAGCAAACATACTATCTGCCTATCTGTCTGTACATCTGTGCATTAATCATGAAGAATGTAGACGTAAACCCACATACAGTAAATATAATAATAATAATCTGCTAAAATTAAAAAGTGTGATTTATCATACTCCCTTTTGTTTCAGGATCATTCAGGCACATCCAGCTATCAGGCATTTAAAGAGCACCTGTTGGGCCTGCAATACAGTGCACCATGTGGTCCCATACAGTGCACTGCATTACAGGGTGAAATTCTCATATACTTAAGACCTAATGCTGAATGTTTGTAGCCGCCATCTGTGTGCATACTAATAGGATTGTTCACAACTGATCAAGTACACCAGTGAAAATGTGTGGCATACTTAACCACTTCAAGACCAAGACAGTTTTCACCATAAGGACCAAGCCACATTTGGCAAATCTGACATGTTTCACTTTATTTGGTAATAACTTTGGAATGCTTTTACTTATATAAGCGATTCTGAGATTGTTTTCTCTTGACATATTGTACTTCATGTTCATGGTAAATTTGAGTCAGTGAGTCAATATGTTTCACCTTTATTTATAAAAAATTCCAAAATTTACAGAAAATTAGGAAAAATTCACAATTTTTGAAATTTAAATGTCTCTGCTTTTAAAGCAGATTGTGATACTGTACCTCATAAAATAGTTGTAACTGTAGATTTCCGAGATGTCTACTTAATGTTGGCATCATTTTCTAAACGTCATTTTATTTTTTTAGGACTTTAGAAGGCTTAGAATTTTAGAAGCAATTCTTAAAATTTTTTAGAAAATTTCCAAAACCCACTTTTTAAGGACCAGTTCAGTTATGAAGTCACTTTGTGGGGCTTACATAGTAGAAACCACCCATAAATTACCCCATTTTAGAAAGTACCCCCTTCAAGTTATTCAAAACTGATTTTACAAACTTTGTTAACCCTTTAGAATGAAAGGAAAATGGAGGTGGCTTTAAAATTTCACTTTTTTTTGAAGATTTTCCATTTTAATCTATTTTCCCTGTAACAAAGAAATTTCTATATCTATTACCCTGATTCTGCAGTTTACAGAAACAACCTATTTGTGATTGTAAACTGCTGTATGGGTACATGGCAAGGTGCAGAGGGAAAGAAGCGCCATATGGATTTTGGAAGGCAGATTTCACTGGGATAATTTTAAGTTGCCATGTCACATTTGAAAACCCCTTAATCACCCCTAGAATAGAAACTCCCAAAAAGTTACCCTACTTTGTAAACTACAGGATGAGGTTTTATTGGTACTATTTTAGGGTACATATTATTCCACTATATTCACTGAGGAAAATAAACTGTCAGATGAAATGCAGAATGTAAAAGTAAATCCCCCATTAAAAGTGCCCTGTCTGACCCAGGAAGAAGTACAACAGCGACTTAAAAAGATTAAAATAGACAAATCGCCAGGACCGGATGGCATACACCCCCGTATCCTAAGGGAATTAAGTGATGTCATAGCCAGACCATTATTTCTGATATTTACAGACTCTATACTAACAGGGAATGTTCCACAGGATTGGCGCATAGCAAATGTGGTGCCAATATTCAAAAAGGGTCCTAAAACAGAGCCTGGAAATTATAGGCCGGTAAGTTTAACATCTATTGTTGGTAAACTGTTTGAAGGGTTTCTAAGAGATGCTATTTTGGAGTATCTCAATGAAAATAAGCAAATAACGCCATATCAGCATGGCTTCATGAGGGATCGGTCATGCCAAATGAATTTAATCAGCTTCTATGAGGAGGTAAGTTCTAGACTTGACAGCGGCAAACCAATGGATGTCGTATATCTGGACTTCTCTAAAGCATTTGACACCGTACCTCATAAAAGGTTAGTATATAAAATGAGAATGCTCGGACTGGGAGAAAATGTCTGTATGTGGGTAAGTAACTGGCTAAGTGACAGAAAACAGAGGGTGGTTATTAACGGTACACACTCAGATTGGGTCACTGTCACTAGTGGGGTACCTCAGGAGTCAGTATTGGGCCCTATTCTCTTCAATATATTTATTAATGATCTTGTAGAAGGCTTGCACAGTAAAATATCTATTTTTGCAGATGACACTAAACTGTGTAAAGTAATTAACACTGAAGAGGACAGTTTTCTGCTACAGAGGGATCTGGATAGATTGGAGGCTTTGGCAGAAAAATGGCAGATGAGGTTTAACACTGACAAATGTAAAGTTATGCACATGGGAAGGAATAATGCAAGTCACCCGTACATATTAAATGGTAAAACACTCGGTAACACTGACATGGAAAAGGATCTAGGAATTTTAATAAACAGTAAATTAAGCTGCAAAAACCAGTGTCAGGCAGCTACTGCCAAGGCCAATAAGATAATGGGTTGCATCAAAAGGGGCATAGACGCCCGTTATGAGAACATAGTCCTACCACTTTACAAATCACTAGTCAGACCACACATGGAGTACAGTATACAGTTCTGGGCTCCTGTGAACAAGGCAGACATAGCAGAGCTGGAGAGGGTTCAGAGGAGGGCAACTAAAGTAATAACTGGAATGGGGGATCTACAGTACCCTGAAAGGTTATCAAAATTAGGGTTATTCACTTTAGAAAAAAGACGACTGAGGGGAGATCTAATAACTATGTATAAATATATCAGGGGTCAGTACAGAGATCTGTCCCATTATCTATTTATCCCCAGGACTGTGACTGTGACAAGGGGACATCCTCTGCGTCTAGAGGAAAGAAAGTTTGTACACAAACATAGAAAAGGATTCTTCACTGTGGAAGCAGTGAGACTATGGAACTCTCTGCCTGAGGAGGTGGTGATGGTGAGTACAATAAAGGAATTCAAGAGGTGACTGGATTTATTTCTGGAGTGTAATAATATTACAAGCTACAGCTACTAGAGAGTGGTCGTTGATCCAGGGAGTTATTCTGATTGCCTGATTGGAGTCGGGAAGGAATTTTTTTCCCCTTAAGTGGGGAAAATTGGCTTCTGCCTCACAGGGTTTTTTTGCCTTCCTCTGGATCAACTTGTAGGAAACAGGCCGAAATGGATGGACAAATGTCTTTTTTCGGTCTTATATACTATGTTACTATATGATTTTTGATTGCTTGATTTTACACTTTTTATAAGGCAAGGTAGCCAAAAAATGGCTGTTTGTAGCACAGTTTTTAATTATTTTGTTTTTTACGGAGTTCTCCGGACAGGATATATCATGTGTTGCTTTTATAGAGCAGGTTGATATGGACGCGACAATACCAAATATGTGTATTTTTTTGTCGTTTCAGTTTTACATAATAAAGCATTGAAAACAAAAATAATGTTTTTGTGTCTTTATTTTCTGAAAGCTACATTTCTTTTATTTGTCTGCTGATCGTCTTGTGCAGGGGCTCTTTTTTTTTGGGAGAAAGTTGACATTTTTATTGGTACCATTTTTGGGTACATCTGATCATTCTATTTGACACTTTTTTGGGGCAAAGTGACCAAAAAATGGCTATTTTGGCACGGTTTTATTTCTTTAACAGCGTTCAACTGAGAGCAGGTTTTTACGGCTGTGGCGATACATAATGTCTATTTTTTTTATTTTATTTCAGTTTTACACTATAAAAGCATTTTTGAAGAAAAAATTTCCTGTTTTAGTGTCCCCATTTTCTGAAAGCCATATTTTTTTTAATCGTTTGGGCGATTGTCCTATGTATGGGCTCAATTTCTGCAGGAAGAGATGACGGTTTGATTGGTGCTATATTGGGGTACATATGTCTTTATGATCGCTTGGAATTATACTTTTTGGGATGTATGGTGACAAAAAAATTGCATTTTTGGTACAGTTTTAACTTTTATTTTTTTATGGTGTTCATCTCAGAAGTTAGGCCATGTGATATTTTTATAGAGATGGTTGTTACAGATGTGGCGATACCTAATATGTAAATATTTAAAAAAAATTATTTCAGTTTTACACTATAAGAGCATTTTTGAAGGAAAAAAAATCATGTTTTAGTGTATCCATTTTCTGAAAGCCATATTTTTTTTATTTTTTGGACAATTTTCTTTTTAAGACGCTGCTGCACTTCTTCCTGGGTCAGACAGGGCACTTTAAATGGGGAATTTACTTTTTTTACTTTTACATTCTGTTTTTCATCAGTCAGTTTATTTTCCTGTTTCATTTAATAGCTTAGCTTTCTCCTCATCTCTGTCTGCAACTCCCCCCCTCATCACTCATACTTTTTACCATTTATATAACTGAGGAACATTTTAGGGTTAGTTTTACTCTCTTTGGCAATGAATCTCTCTGTCTCTAGTTGGCTGTTTGCATTTGTCTTTTACTTACCGTATTTTTCGCCCTATAAGACGCACCGGCCTATAAGACGCACCTGGGTTTTTGAGGAGAAAAATAAGAAAAAAAATATTTTGAACCAAAAGGTGTGCTTTTGAAGTAATGGTGGTCTGTGCATGACAGTATTATGGGGGGGATCTGTGGATGGAACTGTTATGTGGGGAGATGTGGATGGCACTGTGATGGGGGGATCTGTGGATGGCACTGTGATGGGGGATCTGTGGATAGCACTGTGATGGGGGATCTGTGGATAGCACTGTGATGGGGGATCTGTGGATAGCACTGTGATGGGGGATCTGTGGATAGCACTGTGATGGGGGCATTTATGAATGACACTGTAATGGATTGGATCTGTGGATGACACATATATAGCATCTTATGCTATATGTGTCATCCACAGATCACCTAACTACAGTGTCATCCACAAGTGCCCCCTTTTCTAAACATCTGGCCCATGGCTGCTTAGGGGCGGAGCCTGGCAGCACATGGCGGGCGGCCCGCCGCTAACAGCGTGACTGCTTGTATAACATTTAAAATCTTTAATTATGTCCCTTATTTCCTAAAAGCCTAGGACAGTAGCGCTCTGCTAACCTGCTATACCGATCCTCTAGCAGGCAGAGCGGTGCGGCGGCAGGCTGGTGTGTAACGTCCTCACTGGCGTCATCTGCCTGCTCCTTTCACTTTATGAATGAAGCAGGAGGAGCAGGCAGATGGCGTCAGTGAGGGCGTTACACACCAGCCTGCCGCACCGTCTGCCTGCTAGAGGATCGGTATAGCAGGTTAGCAAGCGTACTGTCTGAGCTTTAGGAAATAAGGGGCATGATAGAGATTTTAAATGTTGCTACAAGCAGATCACGCTGATGGCGGGCCGCCCGCCATGTCTGCCAGGCTCCTCTCCTTCCATGCTGATACATCGCAGGCTGTGCTATGTATCGGCTTCAGCTATAGGAAAATGGTAGTATTCGCCATATAAGACGCACTGCCATTTTCCCCCCACTTTTGGGGGGAAAAAAGTGCGTCTTATATGGCGAAAAATACGGTATTTTTTTCCTTATAGTTTTTCAATGCTTCCTCGCTACCCTCCTGTTTAAGTGATTAAAATGCTTCTTTTTTGTCATTTATTGCTTTCTTTGCAATTCTATTTATCCACATAGTTTTTTTTTCTTGTTAGTGATTTGTAAATCTGCCTTTGACATCCAACACTGCCCGAATCCTTCTGGGCATGCTGTCGATCAGAATCAAGCATGTCTTGACCGAAATCTGTTCCCAAGTCTCTTTTACACATTCCCAATATTGGTGCATACTGGTCGACTTTTCTAGTATAAATACAGCATTTTCTTCAACTCTACCCACAGAGTAACATAACATACATAGTAACATAGTATATTAGGCCGAAAAAAGACATTTGTCCATCCAGTTCGACCTTTTTCCTGCAAGTTGATCCAGAGGAAGGCAAAAAACCTCTGTGAGGTAGAGCCAATTTTCCCCACTTAAGGGGAAAAAATTCCTTCCCGACTCCAATCAGGCAGTCAGAATAACTCCCTGGATCAACGACCTATCTCTAGTAGCTATAGCCTGAAATATTATTACGCTCCAGAAATACATCCAGGCCCCTCTTGAATTCCTTTATTGTACTCACCATCACCACCTCCTCAGGCAGAGAGTTCCATAGTCTCACTGCTCTTACCGTTAAGAATCCTTTTCTATGTTTGTGTACAAACCTTCTTTCCTCCAGACGCAGAGGATGTCCCCTTGTCACAGTCACAGTCCTGGGGATAAATAGATGATGGGAGAGATCTCTGTACTGACCCCTGTGGGGAGTCGCTCTGGTAGTCAGCGGTGCGGGTGCAGTTTAGAGGCAAAACCAGGAGTCCAGATTGTGCAACAAACAGTGTTTTATTCACACTTGCACACAAAATGAAAAAACAGTCTCTTGGTGACAGTTCACACACAACGGAAATAACGTAGCCAAACAAAAACAGTCCAACACAGGTTCAGTCACCTGGGAGGTGTAGGTGCAGGTTCGCACCACGCTGTCGGCCCAGCCGCAGGAGAATCCAGCTTCAGGTAGCCAGGAACACAACACCTCCTTGCTGAGCTCTTTCCTCCAGGACAGAGAACTCCCAGCCCTGTTAGCAGCTCCAGGATAATCACACACACAGCTGGTGGTGCTGGCTGAGTTTATAAACCCAGCCCAAAACTCGGACTGGACCGTGGGGAGCAGCCACCCACCCTACTCTTTAGCTGCTCCCAGTAAGAGCCGGCCCGGATCGGCTTTGCAGCCATGCTATTTAACAAAGTCAAACAGCACTAGCTGCTGCAGACAAAAACCCGGCTCTCACCTCACCGAGGCCAGCAACCTCGGTGACACGTACCTGCCATCTAGGACGGCACCCTGCACCTTACCACATACCCCCCTTTGTTCAACCCTGAGGGGTGGACACAGGACAAACAGTGTACCCGGGAGAGCGCGTCTGCATTTTTTAATAACCGGCCCGCTCTGTGCTCCACCGTGAATTTAAAATTCTGTAGAGACAGAAACCACCTGGTGACCCGGGCATTCCTCTCTTTGGCTTGGGACATCCACTTGAGTGGGGAGTGGTCGGTCACCAGGCGAAAGCTTCTGCCCAACAGGTAATAACGGAGGGCCTCGAGTGCCCACTTGATGGCCAGGCACTCTCTCTCGACTATACTGTACCTAGTCTCTGCTGGGGGTGAGCTTGCGGCTGAGGAAGACAACGGGATGCTCCTCCCCGTTGACTTCCTGCGACAGTACCGCACCAAGGCCAACTTCAGAGGCGTCGGTCTGGACTCACGAAATCCTTCCTGAAATCGGGTGTCACCAAAACCGGGGACCCACACAGGGCCGATTTCAAGGCGGAGAAAGCCTTTTCCGCCTGCTCATTCCAGCGGACCATCCCTGTCTTACGCCCCTTTAACAACTCTGTCAATGGCGAAGCAATAGTAGCAAAGTGGGGCACAAACCTCATGTAATACCCCACAATCCCCAGGAACGACTTTACCTGCCTGGTGGTGACCGGTCGGGGCCAACTCCGTATTGCCTCTACCTTATTTACCTGAGGCTTGATGACTCCCGCCCAATGACATATCCCAGATATTTTGTCTCCTCTAACCCTATGGAGCACTTCTTTGGGTTAGCGGTCAGACCGGCTTTCCTCAGGGCATCCACTACCGCCTGCACCTTGGGTAAATGGCTTTCCCAGTCGGTGCTGTGGATGACTACATCATCTAAGTAGGCCGAGGCGTACCGACGATGTGGTCGCAGCACTATGTCCATTAACCTTTGGAAAGTGGCGGGGCGCCATGCAGGCCAAAGGGTAACACCTTGTAGTGATACAGGCCCTGCGGGTAACAAATGCGGTTTTTCCTTAGCCGACTCCGTTAAGGGTACCTGCCAGTACCCTTTAGTGAGGTCCAGCACAGAAAAATAACGGGCTTGTCCTAAACTTTCAACAAGCTCGTCTACTCGGGGCATGGGATACGCGTCAAACTTGGATACTTCATTTAACTTGCGAAAGTCGTTGCAGAACCGCAACGTCCCATCCGGCTTGGGTATTAGGACTATGGGACTGGCCCACTCACTTTTCGACTCCTCAATGACATCGAGCTTCAACATTAATTGCACTTCCTCCGCGATGGCCCGTCGCCGAGCCTCGGGTACCCGGTATGGTTTTAACCGGACCTTGGCCTGAGGCTCAGTGACGATGTCATGTCGGATGAGAGGCGTACGGCCAGGGAGGTCCGAGAACACATCCGTGTTCCGACTGAGGAACTCCTGACTTCCTGAACTTGTTTGGAAGACAGGCTGTCTGCAATTTTTACCGTGGTTACGGCTTCACAGGCCTCGAACTGTGGGGCTGGACCCTTTTCACCTAGAAGCCCTGGCCGGGGCTGTGGTCGTCGGGCGCGTCCCTATCTTTCCACGGCTTAAGTAAATTCACGTGGTACACCTGCTCCGGCTTGCGCCGCCTGGCTGGTGTACTTTGTAATTTACTTCCCTACCTTCTCGATCACCTCATAGGGGCCCTGCCACCTAGCTAGAATTTGCTGTCAAGGGTGGGTACCAGAACCAAAACCCGATCTCCCGGATTGAAGTCCCGTACCCGAGCCTGACGATTGTACACCCTACTCTGGGCTTGTTGCGCTGCCTCCATATGCTCCCGGACCAAGGGCAACACCCTTTCCATCCGTTCCTGCATTTGGGCGACATACTCAATGACACTTTTGTGGGGACAGGCTGTTGTTCCCATGCTTCCTTGGCGATATCCAACAGGCCCCGAGGGTGTCTGCCATAAAGCAGTTCGAAGGGCGAGAACCCAGTAGAGGCCTGGGGCACCTCTCGCACTGCGAACATGAGATAGGGCAGAAGCAGATCCCAGTCCTTCCCATCTCTAGACACCACCCTCTTTAACATATTTTTTAGAGTTTGGTTAAACCTCTCCACAAGACCGTCTGTTTGCGGATGGTAAACGGACGTCCGTAACTGCTTTATACGCAACAATTTACACAGTTCCCTCATTACTTTAGACATAAAAGGGGTCCCTTGGTCTGTCAGAACCTCTTTTGGCAGGCCCACACGGGAAAACATCTCCATTAACTCTTTGGCAATGAGCTTAGCTGAGGTATGTCGCAGAGGCACCGCCTCCGGATACCGAGTGGCATAGTCGAGAACTACCAGAATGTGTTGGTGGCCCCTGGCAGACTTTGGTACAGGCCCAATTAAATCCATCGCGATTCGCTCAAACGGTACTTCAATAATTGGCAGAGGTACCAGAGGACTACGGAAATGTGGCTGGGGGCTAGTTATCTGACAGGTCGGACAGGACTTACAATAATTCTCTACCTCCTTGAACACACTGGGCCAATAAAATCGCTGCAGTATGCGGTCCTGGGTTTTCTGCCACCCCAGGTGTCCCCCAAGAACATGTTGGTGGGCAAGCTCCATGACAAGCTTGCGATACGCTGTGGGCACCACCAACTGTTCAACAGGTTCGCCTCGGATTTGGTTCACCCGATACAACATATCCTGCAGAACAATAAATCGTGGGAACATTAATTCAGCCCCTGGTTTCTGGGGTTTACCATCAATTTCAGCACATTCTCCCAGGCCCTGGTTAGGGTTTGGTCCCGGTGTTGTGCGGTCCCAAAATTTTCCCGGAGACATTGAGGTCTGCCAACTCAGGTCCCGGTGGCAAGTCCTCCGTGTCTCCCACCATTACACTCAGTGGGGTTGTCTCCCCTCTACCGCTGGAGCAGTGGTCACCCCTACCGCTGGCCCGTCAGACTCGGGCTCCCAGGGTTCTGGCCTTCCAGTGGTATCAGGCCACTCCACTAGGGTCACCCTGTCTCGGGTCCCTCAGATACCTTTATTACCGGCCACAGCGCCGGAAAACCGGGAAGTCCCTCCCAAGTATCAGTTCGTGTGGGAGTTTAGTAGCGACAGCCACCTCGTGGGTCCACCTACCAGCCGCGGTGGACAAAGTCACTAGTGCAGTGGGGTAGTCTTTCAGGTCTCCGTGGATGCACAGGACCCCGACTTTACGGCCAGTATACTCCGCAGGACGTACAAGTGCAGCCCTTACCAGGGAGACTAAACTCCCGGAGTCCAGCAGAGCCACCGCCAGAGAGTCTCCCACCTCTACCTGACACAGGTGGTTATGGTCCTGCACCTCACGGGTGCCAGTTGCGCACAGCTTCCGTGCATACAGGGAGTGACGACCCCGTAGGTCATATCCATCGGCTCATCCCGATGCGGACAGTCGGCCCTGATGTGGCCTGGCTCCTGACACCTCCAGCATACCACGGAGGCGGACTCGCAGGGGGTATATTCGGGCAGGCCGCTCTGTCGCGGACGTCGGAACTGGGGCAGAGGCCTCCGGGGTTTGACTGACCCCTTCCCGCAAGAGTCCCCTGCAGGTTTCTGGTGGCCTCGTAGCGCTCTACCAGGTCGACCATCTCCAGGGCATTGGTGGGCGATACCTGGCCGATCCAGTGCTGGAGGGGATAAGGCAGGGCCCTCCAAAAGATGTCCGCCAACAGTCGATCCAGCATGGCAGTGGGACTTAGTAGATCGGGCTGCAGCCACTTTTGCAGCCTGTGCAGCAGATCGTAGAACTGCGGCCTAGCGGGTTCAGTCGTTTTAAAGTCCCACTGGTGGACTCTTTGAGCGCGGACCAGCACGTTCACGCCCAGTCTGGCTAGGACCTCTCCTTTCACAGTGTCATAATCTGCCGCTTGGTCGTCCGACAAGTCAAAAAACACCTGCTGGGGTCCGGAAGCCAGGAACGGAGCGACCACCTCAGCCCACTGGTCACGGGGTAACTTTTCCCTCACGGCGACCTTCTCAAAAACCGCCAGGTACGTCTCAACGTCGTCTGCGGGGGTCATTTTGGGATCGCCGCACGGACCGCTTCCGGGCATCATGGACGTGGTGGGACGCTCCTGCCGCCTGTAACGCCATCACATGTTGTAGCAATAGTTGGTTGGTCTCCCGCTGCTGCACGTTAGCCTCTATGAGAGCCTTCACAGCAGCCTCCATGTTGTCAGAAACTCCTGCTTGCAGCTTTGCTGGCTTAATATATTCCATACACTTTAGAAAAACAAAACTTCGGCGTTCACGCCAGCCTCACTGCGCATGCCCGCATCCGACACCAAATGTGGGGAGTCGCTCTGGTAGTCAGCGGTGCGGGTGCAGTTTAGAGGCAAAACCAGGAGTCCAGATTGTGCAACAAACAGTGTTTTATTCACACTTGCACACAAAATGAAAAACAGTCTCTTGGTGACAGTTCACACACAACGGAAATAACGTAGCCAAACAAAAACAGTCCAACACAGGTTCAGTCACCTGGGAGGTGTAGGTGCAGGTTCGCACCACGCTGTCGGCCCAGCCGCAGGAGAATCCAGCTTCAGGTAGCCAGGAACACAACACCTCCTTGCTGAGCTCTTTCCTCCAGGACAGAGAACTCCCAGCCCTGTTAGCAGCTCCAGGATAATCACACTCACAGCTGGTGGTGCTGGCTGAGTTTATAAACCCAGCCCAAAACTCGGACTGGACCGTGGGGAGCAGCCACCCACCCTACTCTTTAGCTGCTCCCAGTAAGAGCCGGCCCGGATCGGCTTTGCAGCCATGCTATTTAACAAAGTCAAACAGCACTAGCTGCTGCAGACAAAAACCCGGCTCTCACCTCACCGAGGCCAGCAACCTCGGTGACACGTACCTGCCATCTAGGACGGCACCCTGCACCTTACCACAATAGTTATTAGATCTCCCCTCAGTCGTCTTTTTTCTAGAGTGAATAACCCTAATTTTGATACCCTTTCGGGGTACTGTAGTTGCCCCATTCCAGTTATTACTTTAGTTGCCCTCCTCTGAACACTCTCTAGCTCTGCTATGTCTGCCTTGTTCACAGGAGCCCAGAACTGTACACAGTACTCCATGTGTGGTCTGACTAGTGATTTATAAAGTGGTAAGACTATATTTTCATCACGGGCATCTATGCCCCTTTTGATCCAACCCATTATCTTATTGGCCTTAGCAGCAGCTGCCTGACACTGGTTTTTACAGCTTAGTTTGGTATTTATTAAAATTCCTAGATCCTTTTCCATGTCAGTGTTACTGAGTGTTTTTCCATTTAGTATGTACGGGTGACTTGCATTATTCCTTCCCATGTGCATGACTTTACATTTGTCAGTGTTAAACCTCATCTGCCATTTCTCTGCCCAAGCCCCCAATCTATCCAGATCCCTCTGTAGCAGAAAACTGTCCTCTTCAGTGTTAATTACTTTACACAGTTTAGTGTCATCTGCAAAAATTGATATTTTACTGTGCAAGCCTTCTACAAGATCATTGATAAATATATTGAAGAGAATAGGGCCCAATACTGACCCCTGAGGTACCCCACTAGTGACAGTGACCCAATCTGAGTGTGTACCGTTAATAACCACTCTCTGTTTTCTATTACTGAGCCAGTTACTTACCCACATACAGATATTTTCTCCTAGTCCAAGTGTTCTCATTTTACATACTAACCTTTTGTGTGGTACAGTGTCAAATGCTTTGGAGAAGTCCAGATATATGACATCCACTGATTCACCCCGGTCAAGTCTAGAACTTACCTCCTCATAGAAACGGATTAAATTAGTTTGACATGACCGATCCCTCATGAAGCCATGCTGATATGGTGTAATTTGCTTATTTTCATTGAGATACTCCAAGATAGCATCTCTTACAAAACCTTCAAACACTTTACCCACAACAGATGTTAAACTTACCGGCCTATAATTTCCAGGCTCTGTTTTTGGACCCTTTTTGAATATTGGCACCACATTTGCTATACGCCAGTCTGGTGGAACATTCCCTGTCAGTATGGAGTCCGTGAATATCAAAAATAAGGGTCTGGCGAGGACATCACTTAATTCCCTTAGGATACGGGGGTGTATGCCATCCGGTCCTGGCGATTTGTCTATTTTAATCTTTTTAGAACCATTGAACCATTTCTTTGGCAATCTCAACGTATGCTTCAGGTTGTTGTCCTGCTGGAACACTATGTCATACTTTTTATACCCATAGTACTCGAGTGTACTTGTCTTGTATTCACATGTAGCTCAGTATTGAGACCACCATTGATCCTGGTCAAGTATACAATGCCTTTGGCTGTGAAACAACCCCATCATCAGACTTCCTCCACCGAACTTGACAGTTCCTTCAATTTCTCAATCTGTTAGCCCCCTTTTCCCTTCCAGATCCATTTGCACCCCTCAGAGCCCAGTCTCTTGACTTTCGTCTCATCGCTCCAAATAACCCATTTCCAATCTTCTACTGTCCACTGTTTGTACTTTTTTGCAAACTCGAGCCAATGCCTCTTATGACGATATTGAAGTTGAGGCTTCTTCACCTTTTTTCAGGCCGCCAATCCAGACTTGTATAATGCATCACACGATGCTTTCATTGACATCTGTGATCTCCCTATTAAAAAGCATACGAGCCACCTCCACTGATATTTTTGTTGCGCCAGCACTGATAGACCTTGTGATGAGCTGACTTGTTGATTCCGATGTTTTGCCTGGATATCCACTTTTTTTTGCAGATTTTCCATTTTAATCTATTTTTCCCTTTAACACAGCAAGTTTTAACAGCCAAAGAAAACTCAATATTTATTACCCTAATTCTGCAGTTTACAGAAACAATCTATTTGTGATCGTAAACTACTGTATGGGTACACGGCAGGGTGCAGAGAGAAAGGAGCGCCATATGGATTTTGGAAGGCAGATTTCACTGGGATAATTTAAAGTTGCCATGTCACATTTGAAGACCCCTTAATCCTCCCTAGAGTAGAAACTCAGAAAAAGTGATCCCATTATGTAAACTACAGGATGAGGTTTTATTGGTGCTATTTTGGAGTACATATGATTTTTGATTGCTTGATATTACGCTTTTTATGAGGCAAGGTAGCCCAAAAATGGCTGTTATGTCACAGTTTTTATTTTTTGTTTTTTTACGGAGTTCTCCTGACAGGGTATATCATGTGTTGCTTTTATAGAGCAGGTTGATATGGACGCGACAATACCAAATATGTGCATTTTTTTTTTTTGTTTCAGTTTTACATAATAAAGCATTGAAAACAAAAATAATGTTTTTGTGTCTACATTTCTTTAATTTTTCTGCTGATTGTCCTGTGGAGGGGCTCTTTTTTTGCAGAAAAAGCTGACATTTTTATTGGTACCATTTTTGGGTACATCTGATTTTTGATTATTCAATATGACACTTTTTTGGGGCAAGGTGACCAAAAAATGGCTATTTTGGCACGGTTTTATTTTAATTTTTTTTAACACAGTACAACTGAGGGGGTAGATCATGTGACATTTTTATAGAGCAGGTTTTTACGGATGTGGCGGTACCTAATATGTCTACTTTTTTTTTATTTATTTCAGTTTTACACTATAAAAGCATTTTTGAAGAAAAGAAATCCTGTTTTAGGCTCCATTCACACGACCGTATGTTGTCCGCAAAAAAACGGATCCGTGTCCGCAAAAAAACGGATTGCATTCCGTTTTTTTGCTGATCCATAGACTTCAATAGGACAAGTCTATGGATCAGCAAAAAAACGGAATACAATCCGTTTTTTTGCGGACACGGATCCGTTTTTTTGCGGACAACATACGGTCGTGTGAATGGAGCCTTAGTGTCTCCATTTTCTTAAAGCCATATTTTTTTAATCGTTTGGGCGATTGTCCTATGTATGGGCTCAATTTTTGCAGGAAGAGATGACGTTTTGATTGGTACTATATTGGGGTACATATGTATTTTTGATCACTTGAAATTACACTGTTTGTGATGAATGGTGACAAAAAATTGCATTTTTGGTACAGTTTTTATTTTAATTTTTCTATAGAGATGGTTGTCACAGACGTGGCGATACCTAATATGTATATATATATTTTTTAATTTCAGTTTTACACTATAAAAGCATTTTTGAAGGAAAAAAATCATGTTTTAGTTTATCCATTTTCTGAAAGCCATATTTTTTTATTTTTTTTTTGGATGATTTTCTTAGGTAGGGTCTCATTTTTTGCAGGAAGAAATAACAGTTTGGTACCATTTTGGGGTGTGTATGACTTTTTGATCGCTTGGAATTATACTTTTTGTGATGAAGGTGAAAAAAAATGGCATTTTTGACATAGTTTTTATTTTTATTTTTTATGGCGTTCACCTGAGGGGATAGATCATGTTACAGTTTTATAAAGCAGATGATTACGGACGCGGTGATACATTTTTTTTACATTTATTTAAGTTTTACATATTAAAAGCATTTTTGAAGAAAAAGAATCATGTTTTAATGTCTCCATTTTCTGAAAGCCTTTTTTTTTTTATCTTTTGGGCGACTGTCTTAGCTAGGGTCTCATTTTTTGCGGGAAGAGATGACTGTTTGATTGGTACTATTTTGGGGTACCTATGTCTTTTTGATTGCTTGGAATTACACTTTTTTTTTACGGTGTTAACCTGAGGTGGTATATTATGTGACATTTTTATAGAGCACGACGTTATAGACTTGGCGATACCTAATATGTCTGTTTTTCATTTTTTTATTTTTTAAAACACTATTTTATGGTGAAGGATCTTTTTTTTTACGTGAAACTTTATTTATTTTTTTATTACAAAAAAAAACACTTTTTTCACTTTTTATATTTGCCCCATGTGGGACTTCACCTTTTCAGGGTTTGATCCCTGTTTCAATTCAGTACAATACATTCTGTATTGTACTGACTTGAACTGTCAGCGTCTTAGGCTGCATTCACACGTCCGTGGAACAGGGACCGTGTGATACCGGACTGGCACCCTGCTTAGGATCGTTCCTATGATGCCGTGAACTTCCTGCTGCCAACGCTGCCCATTAATACACTCCTATGATCTATACGAGTGCATCACTGTACTGCGGCGGCAGCAGGAAGCGCACGGCGTCATAGGAACGAATGTAAACCCCGCACGTGCTGCGGTCAATGCTGACCGCGGCATGCGAAAGCGATAATCTGCCGGCATCACCGCATACAGCGATGCCGGCGGATGCAGCAGGGCCCGGTTATCAGTAACAGCCAGACACATGCTGCAGAGTGGGCGGGTGCAGCTTCTGCACCCACCCGATCACATCATGTACATGCACGTGAGGATGCAGCAAGAATCCGCATTCCCTCATGTACATGTACATGAAAATGCGTCAAGGGGTTAAAGAGTACCTAACAGGGTTGATCCTACTGATTATCATAACACCTGTCTTGGGAAAACTGTTTCCATAATCCCAGAGAAAAACAAAACTTTTATTTTTATGCAAATGAGGGCTCCAATGAAGGGTGGGGCATACCCTACTCAGTGCACATCAGCTCCTATGCTTTCCAGTACTGGACACACCCCTGGGTACATGGAAGCCCTTATTTGCATATAAAATAAGTGTATCTCAAATGCCATAACCAATTTTCACAAGACTGGTATCATTTTAGGAAGCAGGATCAACCCATCCAGGTAGTATACATGGTTTAATAGAGTCAATCCTGCTGACATGCTATTTAAAAGGTGTTGTCTAATCTCAGACATTATTGGCATATCTCTAATGTCAGATAGGTTCGGGTCCTACCTCCCAAAGTGAATGAGAGCGCACCATGCATGCACAGCTGCCCTCCATTCATTTCTATGGGAGTTGTAAAAATACCGTAATACAGTGCACTATATGGAACTGCATTGTGCATTGTATTGCCAGGTATTGTATTGTCAGGTAACATTTGACAAATATGTAGCATAAGTGCTTCTAGAGCATTTCACGCTGACAGAGCAGTCCATGATTTTTTATGCAGAGCATGCATATACCCCTTTATATTAATATGGGGTATACATGGCTGTATTGAAATGCATTAAAATCATATTCAGGATCCGTGTGCTACAGAATCTAAATACAATTCATCAGGATTATATAAAAGCCTAGGCTTGCATTACTCTACATTCAAAGATATTACTAATTTAGATCTATCACTCGCTAACTGCTTCATTGCAGGCCAGGTAACTGAAGCCTGAAGAGAAAAAAAAGAGAAATCCGTGGATTTCTGCATTAACAAGAAACTGACATAAAGGTTCTTTATTAACATTTATCATAATGGGAACCTGTCACTAGAGTTTTGCCGACTCAGTGATGCTATAGTGTTTGGTAAAGAGGTATTCTAGTCTAACTACTTATCAGTGGCGTTGTTAGGGCTGGTGTCACCCGGTGCGGTAGAAAATGGTGTCACTCCCACACACGTAGCCTGGCTGGGGTCTCCGGCCGCTCAAGACAGCAGGTCTGGCTGAGGTGATTAATTTAACACCTTGCGGTAAGTGTGACAGTGACTCACAGTAGTCACTGTCAGAGTCTGAGAATAGTCTAGCGCCGGGTGACACCCCATCAGACTGGTGTCACCCGGTGCGGACCGCACCCCCCTCGCAACTCCACTGCTAGTTATGGCGTAGGTGCACGTCCCACCTAACTTATTTTGGAGTTCTGAAAAAGACTGAGTAAGCACACTCTGTGCTCGGAACTCCTATAGAAGTGAACGGACAGAGGGGCACATGCGAGGCCACCTCTCTATTCACAGCGACCATTAGACATTGCACCATTCTTAAAATAGCTGTTGGTCTCAGAGGTAGATATGAATATAGATATGGTATCCTTTAAATGTGCCATAAATGTGGAGATGGGAATAGACCTTTAAAGGGAACCTGTCTCCACAATATGCAGTGTAATATGAAGGCAGCATGTGATAGAGCAAGAGGAGCTGAGCAGATTGATGTATAGTTTTGTGGGGAAAAAATTGGGGATTATATATTTTTTTTAAAATACATGTTAAGTTAATTTATTTCAGTAATTCAATTCAAAAAGTGTATATTTCATTTAAAGTTGATGATTATGGCTTACAGGTAATGAAAACCCAAATATCAGTCTCTCTGAAAATTTGAATAATGAGAAACAGGTAAATATTGTAGACTCATGGGGTCACACTGTAATCAGCTAATTAACACTAAACACCTGCAAAGGTTTTCTAAGCCTTTAAATGGTCCCTCAGTCTGGTTCAATAGGCTACACAATCATGAAGAAAACTGTTGACTTGACAGTTGTCCAGAAGACAGTCATTGACACCGGCACAAGGAGGGTAAGCCACAAAAGGTCATTGCTAAAGAAGCTGGCTGTTCACCGAGTGCAGAACAAGGTGCGCAAGCAACAGGGATAACCGCAGCCTTATAAAGATTGTCAAGTAAAGGCCATTCAAGACTTTGGGGGAAATTCTAAAGGAGTGGACTGTGGCTGGAGTCAATGCTTCAAGAGACACCAAACACAGACGTATCCAACACATGGGCTACAACTGTCGCGTTCCTCGTCTCAAACCACTCATGATCCACAGACATCATCAGAAGCGTATTACCAGAGCTAAGGAGAAAAAGGACTGGACTGCTGCTGAGTGGTCCAAAGTCCTGTTTTCAGATGAAAGTAAATTTTGCTTTTTATTTTGAAATCAAGGTCCCAGAGTCTGGAGTCTGGATGAAGAGTGGAGAGGCACACAATCCAGGCTGCATGAGGTCTAGTGTGAAGTTTCCACAGTCAGTGATGGTTTGGGGAGCCATGTCATCTGCTGGTGTTGGTCCACTGTGTTATATCAAGTCCAAAGTCAGCGCAGGCGTCTACCAGGACATTTTACGGCACTTCAGGCTTTCCTCTGTTGAGAGATGCAGATTTAATTTCCCAACAGGACTTGGCACCTTCCCGCACTGCCAAGGGTACCAATCCTGGTTTAATAACCATGGTATCACTGTGCTTGATTGGCCAGAAATATGAGATTACACTTACCGGTAATCGTTTTTCCTTGAGCCTATGACAGCACCCATGGATAGCATTCGCCCCTCTCCTCAGGACAGGAAACAGGAAGCACAGTCACTTTAAAAAGGAGTCGCAACCCCCATCATGCCAGTACTATTCCAAGAACTAAGGAAACAAAAAAACTCCACAAAACATACAAAATACATCCTAACCTATTTTCTCGGTGAAACAAAAACAAATAAATATGTATCTACATATAACTATGTGTATATATATATATACATATATATATATATATATATATATATATATATATTCTTCCTTTTTTTCTTCTTCTATCATATATATATATATATATATATATATATATATATATATATATATAAAATTATGTATTTATTTTATTTTTTTGGGGAGGGTATTAGGTGGGTTCTGTCATAGTCTCACGGAAAAACAATTACCGGTAAGTGTAATCTGATATTTCCCCCCTCACCTATGACAGCACCCATGGATATCTAAGCGAGATCAACTTAGGGTGGGTCAACTGCTTGGAGGACCTTACGTCCAAAAACTAAACCCTCCTGGGAAGGTAGCTGCAGTCTATAGTGTCTGAAAAAGGTATGTGGAGAACTCCACGTAGCAGACCTGCAAATCTGGTCAATGGAGGCAGATGAGGGACTCTCCTAGAGGAATATGCTAAGTAAGTGGCCTATTTTATATATCTGTCAATGGATTGAGAGGACGCAGGAAGACCCTTCTTTGGACCCTGAGAGGAGACTAGTAGCATAGAGGATGATCTCCAGTCCTGGGTGGCTCTTAGGTACTGAATTAAGCATCTTCTTACGTCTAAGCAAAATAATTCCATCTCTTTTTTATTCTTAGGAGAGGAACAAAAGGAAAGTAAAACTATGTCCTGTGAACGATGGAAAGCTGATGAAACCTTCGGAAGGAAGGAAGGGTCAGGAGACAGAATTACTCTATCCTCTAATATATTGAGATATGGTCTTTCTATAGAAAAGGCAGAGATTTTACTCACTCTTCTAGCAGATGTTATAGCTAGTAAGAAGGCTAATTTACAGGTCAACAACCCTTTTATGGAAATTTCCTCAATGGGCTCAAAGGGATCTGCCGTTAAAGCTGACAAAACTAGATTTAAATCCCAGGGAGGAACTCTAGACTTTTGAACTGGCGCAAGCTTGGAAATTGCAGTAACAAACCTTTTTATCCAAGGATGATCAGCTAATTTGTACTCAAAAAGGGCACTTAAGGCTGAGATCCGAAAGTTTTTTTTCTAGCCCTCCTGAACAAAGTTTAGGACTAAAGGTAATTCCGGGGGTTCAAGGACATTAATAGGCTTCTCCGCAAATCTCTGGAAGGCCCTCCATACCATCAAATAGATTTTATAGGTAACGGTCTTACGGTTGGCAAAATAGGTATTAACTACCTCCTCAGAAAGACCCTTTATTCTTAGGATCTGCCTTTCAAAGGCTAGGCAGTCAGGTGCAGGTTTTCTACCTATGGAAGAAGAATGGGGCCCTGCTTTAGAAGTCCCGGGAAGACAGGAAGCACCCACGGGGTTGCTTCTGACATCCTCCTTAGAAGGGAAAACCAGACCCTCCTGGGTCAAAAGGGGGCTATAGTAATCACTAGCGCCCCGTCCTCTTGAATCTTTCTCAGGACCCTTGGAAGAAGCTTTAGAGGAGGGAAAGCATAAAGTAGTCCCTCCTTCCACGACTGAGCCAAATCATCCACCGCTGTGGGCTGCTCCTTTGGAGAAAGGGAGAAGAACTTCTTCACCCTTCTGTTTTCCCTCGTGGCAAAGAGATCCACCAGCGGAAGACTCCACAAGGTCACAATGTCGCTGAAGATCTGTTGATCCAGGGACCACTCTCCCTGGTGAATCTTATGTCTGCTCAGGAAATCTGCTGTCACATTGTCTGTCCCTCTTAAAGAGGACCTTTCATCAGGGTAAAAAAATGTGTACTAAGAATGATGACATGTAGAGCGGCTCACAGGGATCTCCCTGCACTTACTATTATCCCTGGGCGCCGCTCCGTTCGCCCGGTATAGGCTCCGATTTCTTCTGTGACTTAGTTCTACTAGGCGAAGCCTAGTATCATTTGGTTATACTAGGCGTATTCCAGGCTGTAGCGCTGGCCAATCGCAGCACACAGCTCATATCCTGGGAGTTTTTTTTTTCTCCCAGGCTGTGAGCTGAGCGCTGCGATTGGCCAGCGCTACAGCCTGGGATACGCCTAGTATAACCAAGTGATACTAGGCTCCACCTAGTAGAACTAAGTCACAGAAGATACCAGAGCCTATACCGGGCGAGGGGCTTGGTTAGCGTTAAGACTTCCTTTCTTAGCCAAGGAACCCCCTTCTGAAGGTTGGATGATACTGGGATCGCTGCGGTCATTAATCCCAGTACAGACATAGCTTCCCTCAGGGAGATTGAAGGGCTAAAAGGTCCTGAACCCTAGTAGGGATGCTTTCTGAGGGGGAAGAAAACACATCTGTCTCCGAGAATCTAGGGACATCCCTAAAAAGGTACACACCTGGCTTGGTATTACAGGGAGTGCAGAATTATTAGGCAAATGAGTATTTTGACCACATCATCCTCTTTATGCATGTTGTCTTACTCCAAGCTGTATAGGCTCGAAAGCCTACTACCAATTAAGCATATTAGGTGATGTGCATCTCTGTAATGAGAAGGGGTGTGGTCTAATGACATCAACACCCTATATCAGGTGTGCATAGTTATTAGGCAACTTCCTTTCCTTTGGCAAAATGGGTCAAAAGAAGGACTTGACAGGCTCAGAAAAGTCAAAAATAGAGAGATATCTTGCACAGGGATGCAGCACTCTTAAAATTGCAAAGCTTCTGAAGCGTGATCATCGAACAATCAAGCGTTTCATTCAAAATAGTCAACAGGGTCGCAAGAAGCGTGTGGAAAAACCAAGGCGCAAAATAGCTGCCCATGAACTGAGAAAAGTCAAGCGTGCAGCTGCCAAGATGCCACTTGCCACCAGTTTGGCCATATTTCAGAGCTGCAACATCACTGGATTGCCCAAAAGCACAAGGTGTGCAATACTCAGAGACATGGCCAAGGTAAGAAAGGCTGAAAGACGACCACCACTGAACAAGACACACAAGCTGAAACGTCAAGACTGGGCCAAGAAATATCTCAAGACTGATTTTTCTAAGGTTTTATGGACTGATGAAATGAGAGTGAGTCTTGATGGGCCACATGGATGGGCCCGTAGCTGGATTGGTAAAGGGCAGAGAGCTCCAGTCCGACTCAGACACCAGCAAGGTGGAGGTGGGGTACTGGTTTGGGCTGGCATCATCAAAGATGAGCTTGTGGGGCCTTTTCGGGTTGAGGATGGAGTCAAGCTCAACTCCCAGTCCTACTGCCAGTTTCTGGAAGACACCTTCTTCAAGCAGTGGTATAGGAAGAAGTCTGCATCCTTCAAGAAAAACATGATTTTCATGCAGGACAATGCTCCATCACACTCGTCCAAGTACTCCACAGCGTGGCTGGCAAGAAAGGGTATAAAAGAAGAAAATCTAGTGACATGGCCTCCTTGTTCACCTGATCTGAACCCCATTGAGAACCTGTGGTCCATCATCAAATGTGAGATTTACAAGGAGGGAAAACAGTACACCTCTCTGAACAGTGTCTGGGAGGCTGTGGTTGCTGCTGCACGCAATGTTGATGGTGAACAGATCAAAACACTGACAGAATCCATGGATGATCACCGGAGTTGTTATCACCATAAAATATAACTTTTATTGTGGTTATTTAAAATACAATTGAATCAAGGAAATCTCCAATCCGAGTAGGGGGGAGTAGCAGTGGGCCGGAAGATAAATGTCCCTAGTCTGTCCATTGTATACCATTTAGGGACTACTATATGTTTTGTATTGACATTTGGAGTGTCTGACTAGTGCCTTGTTAAACTGGGAGAACCACCAGGAGTGAGAGGCATTACCTCTGGTTATTGTGCCTCGCGCTTTGTGTGATTCCCCAAGTTATGTATTGATACTGACTACAGACTGACTCTCGTGTGTGACCTATGCACTTTATACAGGTGGTGGGTACTATCCTGTGTCAGGGCCTCATTAGGGACACTATTAGGTTCCAGACACGGGATCGCCCCTATCGGGGCGGCTATTCCGTTTTGTAGGCAGGGTGCCTAGTATACAGTGGACAGACTAGGGACATTTATCTTCTGGCCCACTGCTACTCCCCCCTATTCGGATTGGAGATTTCCTTGATTCAATTGTATTTTAAATAACCACAATAAAAGTTATATTTTATGGTGATAACAACTCCGGTGATCTGCTATGATTCTATTATCACTTACTATCTTACCTACTGACGGTTGACATGTCGGAACGTGATCTTTAGAATCCATGGATGGCAGGCTTTTGAGTGTCTTTGCAAAGAAAGGTGGCTATATTGGTCACTGATTTGTTTTTGTTTTGTTTTTGAATGTCAGAAATGTATATTTGTGAATGTTGAGATGTTATATTGGTTTCACTGGTAAAAATAAATAATTGAAATGGGTATATATTTGTTTTTTGTTAAGTTGCCTAATAATTATGCACAGTAATAGTCACCTGCACACACAGATATCCCCCTAAAATAGCTAAAACTAAAAACAAACTAAAAACTACTTCCAAAAATATTCAGCTTTGATATTAATGAGTTTTTTGGGTTCATTGAGAACATGGCTGTTGTTCAATAATAAAATTAATCCTCAAAAATACAACTTGCCTAATAATTCTGCACTCCCTGTAGACTGGACTTCTGGATGTTTAAGTCCCAGCCTTTCTAGAATCTCCCTGAACCAGGGAATCTGAAGGATTAACTGTTCTGGAGTCTGGGAGAGAAGGAGAAAGTCGTCCAGGTATGGAATGACGACCAAGCCATTCTCTCTCAGATGAGCCATCATTTCCGCCACTATCTTTGTAAATAATCTGGGTGCCTGGGATAATCCGAATGGTAGGGCCTGGAACTGGACATGTAGGAGTCTGTCCGGAAACTGTACTGCCACTCTCAAAAACCTCTGATGGCTTGGATGAATTAGTACATAGTAGTAAGCATCCCTTAGATCCAGGGATGCCATGAAGCAGTCTGGAAACAGATTCAGGATAATGGAACTGATTGTTTCCATACGGAATCTCTCGTACACCAGGTAATTGTTGAGCATTTTCAAATTTATTATCGTACGGTAGGTACTGTTTGGCTTTTTTACAAGAAAGAGAGTTGAATAAAAAACCCTTTCCCTCTCTTGTGCTGGAACCTCTGTCAGAACATTTTTCTTTAACAGTTTCTTTGGACTGGAGAGATAGTCTGTCATGACTAACCTCTCCGGTGGAGTCTTCAGGAAGTTTATTCTGTAGCCCTCTGATATTATGGATAGAATTCAGGGGCTGTTTGATATTTTTCGCCATTGTTCTGCGAAGAGGGAAAGTCGACCTCCTACCGGGGCTCTGGCGTCGTTGCTGTTGCTTTTTGAAGGCCTCTCCGCCGGAAAAAAGAAATCCCTTGTTTCTCTTGGTGGTACTAGAGGATTGTCTGGAAGCATCCTTTTCTTATAATTAAATCTATTCGCTTGAGTGCGAAAGGGCCTCTTATGGGGCTGTTGACCAGAGGATGGGAACCCCTTCTTTCTGTCAGATGCTTTATCTAGTAAAAAATCTAACACCGGCCCAAAGAGGAATTCACCCTGGCAAGGAATAGCGCACATCTTGGCCTTTGATGCCGAGTCCCCTTTCCAATCCTTTAGCCAAATAGCCCGACGAGCAGATTTTAAAAGGGCGGCAGCTCTGGCGGATAGTTTTAGGGAATCCACCGAAGCATCCGCAAGAAAATCAATGGCGTTGTAAAGGGTTGGGAAGAAGGAGAGTGGTTCCTCTATAGGGGTACCTTTTTTAATATGATCCTCTAATTCATTCATCCAGACTCTTAATGATCTTGCTACCGAAGTGGCCGCAATAGTGGGTCTAAATGAGCCAGCAGTTGCCTCCCAATTTTTCTTTAAGTAGACTTCTGCTCTCCTATCCATAGGATCTTTAAGGGAACCTGAATTCTCAAATGGAAGAGCTGCTTTTTTAGAGATTTTAGGCCTCAGGGCGTCTAACTTGGGTGTTCTATCCCAGTCTGCAGAGGCTGTCTCTTCAAACGGATATTTCCGTTTAAGGGCATTTGGGATAAAAAAACTTTCTGTCAGGCCTACTCCATTCATTTTTAATGACTGATGCCACATTCTCATGGACGTCAAATCCCCTGATCTTTTTGTGGCCGAGGCCTTCAAACATAGTATCCCTGACTGATTGGGGTTCCTTATGGTCATCCAGTCCTATAGTCGCCCGTACTATCCTAACAAGGGAACTAATGTTCTCTGACTGAAATAGTGGACGACCGGTCATCTGATCATCCAGGGAGTCACCCGAGGATAGTCGTTCTCCTTCCTCCTCTAACCCCCGACAACACTTCTTGATCACTGACGGGGGGAATAGAGGCTGCAGCAGAGGTGCTGGCGCGGCTCTCAACCAGGTTGCTCATAGACTCCTTCACCGACTCCTTAACCTCGTCTCTGATCATCTGTTTTAAGCTTGATAAGAGAGAAGGGGCCTCATCCTCTAATAATCTGCCAACGCAGGCTTGGCATATAGGCTTTCCCCATCCAACTTTTTCTTACAGATGGCGCAGCCTTTGTCTATGGAACTTGACGCCCTTCTCTCTTTGAAAGCCAAGGGTTCGTTGGTGGCTTCAGTGGGTTCTGCACGCTGTGGTTGCTCCATTTTCTGCCTCTGGCTTTGACCCATGGAGTTCACTGCAGGCAACTTCACCACCCTGCAGTGTGAGCTGGCTGGATTTAAACTCTGCCGGGCGCGCACCGGCTACCCCTACTTCCGTCCACAGGACTACCTCCTCCCTCTGCCCATACCGGAAACGGCCTCAGTGCATACTGATGGCGTCAGCGCTAGCCAGGCCGCAACCGGAAGTGACGTCAGCACACTACCACTCGCACACCTGGACTCACATGTCGGCAGCCGAACATACGATCACAGCCGCAGAGGTGTGCCAGGACTAGGGATACCAGAAGTCATCTCCCGACGGGGGAGGGACTGGAGCAGGGAGGAGTCAGAGATCCAGACTTCAGCAGCGGCTTCCTAAGAAGTTTTAAACTGCTCGGGTTAGCCCTCCTCCAGCGGGATAAAACCTGGGGTTTCCGCAGCTCTCCTGTGCTTTGTGGCTGTGCATCCACCCTGTCCCTTAGGACTGGAAACAGAACTGGCATGATGGGGGTTGTACCTCCCTTTTAAAGTGACTGTGCTTCCTGTTTCCTGTCCTGAGGAGAGGGGCGTATGCTATCCATGGGTGCTGTCATAGGCGAAGGGGGAAAACTCACCTGACTTAAACACCATAGAGCAGGGTTCAGCAACCTTCAGCACTCCAGCTGTTGTGAAACTACAACTCCCAGCATGCTCCTTCCACTTGTGTGGGGGTTTAGAGAACAGCCAAGCAAGTGTGCATGATGGGAGATGTAGTTTCACAAGACCTGGAGTGCCAGAGGTTGCTGGCCCCTGCCATAAAGAATCTAGGGTATTGTCAAGAGAAAGGTGAGAGACACCAGACCCAACAATGCAGATGAGCTGAAGGCCTCTATCAAAGCAACCTGGGCTTCCATAACACCTCAGCAGTGCCACAGGCTGATCGCCTCAATGCCATGCTGCATTGATGCAGTAAATCATGCAAAAGGAGCCTGACCAAGCATTGAGTGCATGTACTGTACATACTTTTCAGGAGGCTAACATTTCTGTGTTAAAAGTCAGTTTCTAATTGGTCTTATATAATATTCTAATTTTCTGAGATACTGACTTATGGGTTTTCATTAGCTGCAAGCCATAATCATTAATATTATAAGAAATAATCACTTGACATAGATTATTCTGTGTAATGAATCTAGAATATATGAGTTTGACTTTTTGAATTGAATTACTGAAATAAATTAACTTTTCTATGATATTCTAATTTATTGAGATGCACCTGTGTAGTGACATGGATTTTTTTTTTTTT
Source organism: Bufotes viridis (assembly GCA_033119425.1). Lineage (NCBI taxonomy): Eukaryota > Metazoa > Chordata > Amphibia > Anura > Bufonidae > Bufotes > Bufotes viridis. The sequence continues at coordinate 99,643,004 of CM065592.1, read as the reverse complement.
AACTCACCAAATATTCTACAGAAAATATGTTTAACATAAAACATGATTTAAACAATAGGTTATTTTCTGATGACAGATTCCCTTTACATCATTCATTTTACTATGAGGGAGAAAACATAGTTATAAGGCAGCATGTGCTATGTGCAAATCTCTCACCAAGAGGCGCCATTCACACGACACCCGGGACAGCAAAATACGGGCCTGAATGGGTCTGCAATCCACAACATACAGCAAAAGATAGGACAGGTCTTATCTTTTGTGCAGTGGAGGCACAGAAGCCCATGGAAACACATGGAAACCCGTCATATCACATGTCCTACAGGTGTTGTTGTTTGCCGTATGCTGTGGACCGTGTGCCCACTCAAGTCAATGGGCCCGCCCTGAGATGCTGAGTCCACCCTGGACCTATGATTGTCGTCCACAACATGGGCATGGTGGCCAAACGTCACGTGCATGAGGGGGCCATAGTCACCTGGATGGTGCTGGAGTGGTGTCCTGGCTGTTAGCATACCCTTTTTACTGTGACACCAGTGCTTTGAGTTCAAACATATAATTAAATTAGCTTTGCTTTTCTCATCAAGCTCGATATTCCCTAACTACTTGTCACTTTCCTTATCAGAGACATTTCTAGGTCACACTTCGTCATATCTGAAGCTCCACTTAGCCAGCCTAATACGATCATGCCACTGATAAAAGTGCTTCAACAGATCAGTAATAATTTCAGCAAGCAGATGGTTGTTGGAATAACAGAACAGACTCATTAACAATGTGAAGCAATGTTTTCCCTCATGGTTTGTTGTTGACAAGTGTTTGTATGTTCTTCTATTTCTTTCAAATTTTGCTAGTTTTTTTGTAGCAACATTTTAATGATGGGATGGGGAAATAAACATGCTGTACAGCCATGGACTTGTCTACAGAGTTATGGAAAGTCCCTATTATATAGTTGATTTGAATTAGGCCTGAGCGAATCGAACTTTGAATCAGAGATCCAAAGTCGATTTGTTCAGTTTGGTTTTAATGCTGTCAAAGACCTGTCTCTGTACAGCATTAAAACTGGCAAAATTAGTTTCACCCAAAGTCGCACGAAACTTCGGTGAATTAATTTAGTATTAATTTCTGCATCTTTAAAGACATTTAGAATTAGGAATTTAAAGTCGGGTTTGGTTCCGAGGTACCAACCAGTGCCAAACCAGACTTCGGCTTCCTATTTTTAAATGTTTTTAAGGAAACAGAAATGAATACCGAATTCATTCAATGAAGTCTCGTGTGACTTCGGGTGAAACAAAGTTTGGCTCCACTGAGCCAATACATTTTATTGTTGTACAGAAACAGCATTAAAATTGAAGTGTTTGACCAAATCGACTTTGGATCGATGATCCGAAGCTCGATTCGCTCAGCACTACTTTTAATGTTATTTATTATCTGTTAGTAATATTGTATTCATTTGTGAGTAATATATTGTTATATCCAGCAATATAATGCCAATAAAAGAAATAGCTGAATGGCTCAGGCTATAGCTTTTTAGAAGACTGGATGTTTGCATGTTTGCAGATACTGTTGTAGAAGAAGCCTCCCTATAGTCCTCCAAGAGCCTTTCACACAGTGATGTCACAGTTTAATAGGCAAATTAGGGAAGATTTACTATTCTAAGATTTAAACAGTGTAAGCAGGGGTGTAGCTATAGGGGGTGCAGAGGTAGTAGTTGCTACTGGGCCCAGAAGCCTGAGGGGGCCCAAAGACCCTTGTGCCACATAAAAAGACACCAATATCATAGAAGGTGCATGCTGGTCAAGTTACACCTCTGGCTGAAGGGAAGGGGTTAGGTCAAGAATTTGGCATGGGGGGGGGGCATTTCTATTTTTGACACAAAAGTTATGTGCTTTCCTGCTCCTGGTCACAAAGCGCTAAAGGGAAGGGGGCCCAAGCTGAACTCTTACACCAGGGCCAATGAGCCTTTAGCTACGCCCGAGTGTAAGCTTGACTTCTTACCGACCGCCTAACGCAGGATTGCGTCCTGCGGGCGGTCGGTCTGTTCCTCTTTGACGCGCGGGCGCGTCATCTCGCGAGAGGCGAGATTTCCTGTGAACGCACGCACGCGCGTGCGCGTGTTCACAGGATCGCGTCGGGGAGAAGGTAAACTACAGCCTGCCAGCGCTGATCGTGCGCTGGCAGGCTGTAGGAGTTAAAAAAAATGGCATATCAGACGCTGTTTTGTTAACAGCGTCTGATATGCTTGCTGATCGTTCCTTTGGTGGTCCCTTTTGCTTGGGACCACCAAAGGAAACTTTTATAAGTGCACCAATCACCACACAGACCCCCCATCCATCCCCCCACCCCCGTCACTGATTAACCCCTGATTAACCCCGATCACCCCATGTCACCCCTGACACTAATTACCCCCTGTAAGGCTCATTCAGACGTCCGTATGTGTTTTATGGATCCATGGATCCGCAAAACATGGACACCGGCAATGTGCTTTCCGCATTTTACGGATCCGCACATTGCCAGAACTATACAGAAAATGCCTTTTCTTGTCCGCAATTGCGGACAAGAATAGGACATGCTCTATCTTTTGCAGAGCAGCGGCCGGATGTTTGGTGGCCGAAACCCGGAAGTTTGTGGCCGCAGCTCTGCAAATGCTGATGCGGCGAGCGCATAGTGTGCTCTCCGCATCACCGCCAGCCCCATTCACACTGAATGGGTCCGCATCTATTCCGCAGAATTGCGGAATAGATGCGGACATTTTTGCGGACGTGTGAATGGGGCCTTACTACTTTTTTTTTTGCACATTTTTTGGCAGAGATTTTTTCATCCACATTGATCGATGCGAATGAGGAAATCTGTGCCGTTTATTTATTTTTTTTTGCACATTTTTGGGCAGGGATTTTTTCATCCACATTGATCGATGCGAATGAGGAAATCTGTGCCGTTCATTTTTTTTCTTTTTTCAGCCCAGAGAAAAAAAAAAAAATATCATTACCCGTATGCTCAATATAAGGAGAATCGCAGAAACTCCTAATGCTGGCCATAAATGTAATGATTGCGGAGACCCTAAAATGCCAGAGCAGTACAAAAACCTCACATGTGACCCCATTTTAGAAAGAAGACACCCCAAGGTATTCCGTGAGGGGTATGGTGAGTTCATGCAAAATTTTATTTTTTGTCACAAGTTAGTGGAATATGAGACTTTGTAAAAAAAAAAAAAAATCAATTTCCGCTAACTTTTGCCAAATTTTTTTTTTTCTGTGAACTCGCCATACCCCTCACAGAATACCTTGGGGTGTCTTCTTTCCACAATGGGGTCACTTGTGGGGTTTTTATACTGTCCTGGCATTTTAAGGGCCCTAAAGCGTGAGAATCCAAATGCGTAAAAATGGCCTGTGAAATCTTAAAGGTACTCATTGGTTTTAGGGCCCTTTGCGCATCTTGGCTGCAAAAAGTGTCACTCATGTGGTATCGCCGTACTCAGGAGAAGTAGGGCAATGTGTTTAGGGTGTATTTTACATATACCCATACTGTGTGTGAGAAATATCACTGTAAACGACAACTTTTTAAATTTTTTTATTCAAAGTTGTCAATTTACAGAGATATTACTCTCACCCAGCATGGGTATATGTAAAAATACACCCCAAAACACATTGCCCTACTTCTCCTGAGTACGGCGATACCACATGTGTGACACTTTTTTGCAGCCTGGGTGCGCAAAGGGGCCCAAATTCCAACGAGTACCTTTAGCTTTTACATGGCTGCTCACAATTTAGCCCCACCCAAAATGCTAGAACAGTACAAACAACCCACAAATGACCCCATTTTGGAAAGAAGACACCCCAAGGTATTCGCTGAGGGGCATAGTGAGTCCATGAAAAATTTAACTTTTTGTCAAAAGTTAGCAGAAAGGGAGACTTCATGAGAAAAAAACAATAAAAAATCAATTTCCGCTAACTTGTGCCAAAAACAAAATCTTCTATGAACTCGCCATGCCCCTCACAGAATACCTTGGGGTGTCTTCTTTCCAAAATGGGGTCACATGTGGGGTATTTATACTGCCCTGGCAATTTAGGGGCCCTAAAGCGTGAGAAGAAAAATGCGTAAAAATGCCCTCCTAAAAGGTACTCATTGGTTTTAGGGCCCCTTTGCGCATCTTGGCTGCAAAAAAGTGTCACTTATGTGGTATCGCCGTACTCAGGAGAAGTAGGGAAATGTGTTTTGGGGTGTATTTTTACATATACCAATGCTGGGTGAGAGAAATATCTCTGTAAATTGACAACTTTGGATAAAAAAATGTAAAAAGTTGTCGTTTACAGCGATATTTCTCACACGCAGCATGGGTATATGTAAAAATACACCCCAAAACACATTGCCCTACTTCTCCTGAGTACGGCGATACCACATGAGTGACACTTTTTTGCAGCCTAGGTGCGCAAAGGGGCCCTAAAACCAATGAGTACCTTTAGGATTTCACAGGCCATTTTTACGCATTTGGATTCTCACGCTTTAGGGGCCCCTAAAATGCCATTTTGGAAAGAAGACACCACAAGGTATTCCGTGAGGGGCATGGCGAGTTCACAGAATTTTTATTTTTTGGCACAAGTTAGCGGAAATTGATATATTTTTTTTAATTTTGTTTTTTACAAAGTCTCATATTCCACTAACTTGTGACAAAAAATAAAATTTTACATGAACTTACCATACCCCTCACGGAATACCTTGGGGTGTCTTCTTTCCAAAATGGGGTCACATGTGGGGTATTTATACTGTCCTGGCATTTTAGGGGCCCCTAAAGCGTGAGAAGAAGTCTGGAATCCAAATGCGTAAAAATGCCCTGTGAAATCTCTAAAGGTACTCATTGCTTTAGGGCTCTTTGCGCACTAGGCTGCAAAAAGTGGCACACATGGTATCGCCAGTACTCAGGAGAAGTAGGGCAATGTGTTTTGGGGTGTATTTTTATATATACCCATACTTTGTGTGAAAAATATCTCTGTAAACGACAACTTTTAAAAAATTTTATACAAAGTTGACAATTTACAGAGATATTTCTCTCACCCAACATGGGTATATGTAAAAATACACCCCAAAACACATTGCCCTACTTCTCCTGAGTACGGCGATACCACATAAGTGACACTTTTTGCAGCCTGGGTGTCAAAAGGGCCCAAATTCCAACGAGTACCTTTAGGTTTTACATGGCGGCTCACAATTTAGCCCCGCCCAAAATGCCAGAACAGTAAACACACCACAAATGACCCCATTTCGGAAAGTAGACACCCCGAGGTATTCACTGAGGGGCATAGTGAGTCCGTCTGAGATTTTTTTTTTTTGCCAGAAGTTAGCAGAAATTGAAACTTTTTTTTTTTTCTCAGAAAGTGTCATTTTCCGCTAACTTGTGAAAAAATGAAATGATACATGAACTCACCATGCCCCTCCGCGAATACTTTGGGGTGTCTTCTTTCTAAAATGGTGTCATTTGGGGGGTATTTATACTTTCCTGGCATTCTAGCACCTGAAGAAACATGACAGGCGCTCAGAAAGTCAGAGCTGCTTCAAAATGCCGAAATTCACTTTTTTGCAGCATAGTTTGTAAACGCTATAACTTTTACCCAAACCAATAAATATACACTTATTGGACTTTTTTTTATCAAAGACATGTAGAACAATAAATTTAGAGATAAATTTATATAGAAATGTAGTTTTTTAAAAAAATTTACAACAGAAAGTGACAAATGTCATTTTTTTGCAAAAATTTCGGTCATTTTCGATTAATAGCAAAAAAAGTAAAAATGTCAGCAACAATGAAATACCACCAAATGAAAGCTCTATTAGTGAGAAGAAAAGGAGGTTAAATTCATTTGGGTGGTAAGTTGTATGACGGAGCAATAAACGGTGAAAGTAGTGTAGTGCAGAATTGTAAAAAGTGGCCTGGTCATTAAGGGTGTTTAAGCTAGGGGGGCTGAAGTGGTTAAACTAGACTAATCTAAATATCTGCCAAATGTAAGAGTGACTGATGTTTTTGTCTAATATTACAGCACCTATTGCATTAGAGGCCTCTGGCAGGCTGTTCATTGGCGGAATAGCTCTCTGGGTCTGGTATAGCTGGATGTTACCACATTCCCACCAGTGCTATTGACTATAATGGGATCTGGTGGCGATCCAGCCGTTACCTTGCAAATATTCTGGGATTCGGCTGGACAAAAAACATTGTGTTTGCATTTTAAAAATTTGTAGAACTATTTATCGTACATCAAGATTTATTATTATTTCTTAGTGGAAAACAAACAGACCAGATCCTTGTATTCATTCAGGTCAGGCTCCAAAATGAAGACTCCTAAAGTCATTCAGACTCCAAACTAGACCCCTAAAATTAATTCAGGCAACCTATAAAATCTATTCAGACGACACAAAAGACCTCTGAATTGATGAGACCCTAAACCAGCTGCTAATATTTAACAGACCTTTCCTAGACCATTCCCTAATATTGATCCAGAATCCAGACCCTTCACTTCCAGGTTTTCATCACATCTTGTGCCAGGCCTGGCAGGTGTTTTACCCTGAGGAAAGTGACACGACCCTCCTCTAATGCATTGACAGGTCTGCAAGGTCTGGACAGCTGGTTTCCCTGGCTCATATTTGGACCATGGTCCGTGAATTGATGACCACCTCAATTGAGAATTTGCTGGTACTGATTATCCGTCTGTTGACAAATTGAATGCTCTTTATTTACTTTATTGGTGCACAGTGGAATTCTCTTGTCAGCAATGAAGCCTCACTGGAATGTAGAGAACAATTATGATATTATATTAGACATATACATATATGAGAGATGCTATAGTAATATTCTCAGCCTTTGACCAAATGATCTATGTGTCCTTGGTCTCTGGTAACTAGTGTTCGGGTTAGTTATTCACTACAAAAGTAAAACACCTTGGCTTGCTGCATGAACCAGGAGACACATGTCATTCAACCAGTCAACGTGGCTTGTGAACACATGGCCGGTTCTCCCGAGTCATTTATTTGTAGGACTCCATTCAATGGGTGTCCCTCATCCTGGCAGTATTTTGCTCTGAGAGGTCTGATCCCAGGCCTATCATAACTCATATCCCATGTTAAGCAGCTGCTCCTCTGATATTTATAGAATCCGTAGACTAGAAAATAGGCCTCAATCTGCAGGCTGACCTGAAGGCCACAGCCTGGGCCATTGGTAATATTATCCCTGGTCTTTGAGTTCCTCTTCAATGAAGCAGCAGCCAGGAATGAATCCCTTGAGAAGAGGATAAGTGTGTGAAGACCCTCTCCAGGGAGATGAACCCATTCACCACTATTGTGCATATTAAATACACAGAGATATAGAGCTCTAGCAGTAAAGCCAACTGATGTTACAATAGCATGCGGCAGATGGCACGCTAAGGCGGCACCACATTGTCTACCTATTACATAAAGTTGCACGTAAACAGCAACATAATGGCAACTTGAAGTAGAAACCTTTGGTGCCATCTATTATTTGCACCTATTGCAAACAATCAAATACTTGGAATAGTTATTGGTGTCGTAACAGGACTGACTACCCTCCAGTTCAAGATTTGAACATTTCCAATAATCATAACATTGCTAATTTCATCAGCCTTTCACATGTTTTAATCCATTTTCACTGCGGGATGCCAGTATAATGATGCTATGATGCCGTCTACAAGGGTTGTTCATTAATGCTAGTTGCTTGTAGCTGTAGTCTCAACATGAAGACATGAAACAGACTGAGTGACTTGACAGATGTAATTAACAAGTCCAGATTGGTGGTAATTTGACAGTCATTGAGAAATGTTTATATTCTATATATGCATCTAAATATAATAATACAATGTGATTTATGTTTCCAACGTACATATACTGCAATGATTAGAACTATTAGATGTTGTGCCACTTAAAATTTTGTTTGTTAAGTAGTGCCTGTTTTGACCTATGGATGCCACGAAGGGCATCTGTCAGAAGATCTGTACCTATGAATCTGGCTGACCTGTTACATGTGCGCTTGGCAGCTGAAGGCATCTGTGTTGGTCCCATGTTCATAGACGTTAGCACAATCTGTCTGTATTGTGTCACTTTTGGATTTTACCTACTTGAAGAATAAAGGTTAACTATGCTTTTATGGGCAGCTGGATTTTTTCATTTTATTTTGGACATTGTTGAGACACCAGATCCAGGAGTATCCATGGCTCCCAAGCGAACTGTAACGGTCCTTGGCTCACCTGAGTCAGAGGACAGCCGGCTGGTGGTTGGAGTCCAGTGGCAAAGGCCCACAGAAGCAGGAGACAGGTAGCGTAGTCGATCAGTCCGGGTCGGCAGTAGAGATGGCAGCGAGGTAACAGCAGGAGTAGACAGAGGCGTGGTCGGTGGAAGGCAAAGGGTCAATGCAGGCGGCAGTTCAGCGAGGTCAAACGGTCCGGGTCGGCAACAAAGGTAAATAGCAGTCGTCGTGGAGGAGCAGAGAGGAAGCTTGCTACAGGCTTGGAGGCACAATAACCAGCAAAGGTCTGGTGCTAGAGGCTGGGCTTATAAAGGGAAGTAACAGGTGCACGGAATCAAGACTGATGAACAAGGGTAGGCTGGAGCAAGATAGATGAAAGAGTTCAGCAGGAGGAAAAGTCCAGAAAGGCTGGTAGTCTAGTGGCTAGAGCTACCGCCTGGGACATGACTGGTCACAGGTTCGATTCCCGACAGTACTCCCCTTCCAAGGTGACCTCCGGGCACCATGGGGGCAGGCTTACCGGGTGCTGTTGGTGAAACTCTTTACCAGTCTGGGGGCGTGGACGTTTTCTTCAGGCTCCCAGGAGTTATCCTCGGAGGGTAGCCCTCCCACCCAATTAGATATTGCAATTTTCCTCGGTGGATCCTGAGTCGAGGATCTTCTCGACAATGAACTCTTCCTCACCTTGTACCCTCACGGGTGGTGGAGGGGCGAGTGGCGGCCAGTGAAGGTATTCTCCACGTATGGCTTGGAGGAGGGAGCAATGGAAGACAGGGTGCACCCTAATGGAACTGGAAGGTCAAGCCGAACGTGACCTCGTTGATTTGTGCGGTGACCTGGAACGGACCCATGTATTTTGGGGCTAACTTTTTGGAGGGGACCTTCAGTCTGAGGTTCCTGGTGGACAGCCATACCTTGTCTCCTACATGGAAGCCCGGTGGGTTTGCGGCGCCTGTCTGCTCCCTGTTTAAAGCGCTCTGGGCGAGCTGGAGGTTGTCTATTATGTCCTTTGTGCCTCCTGTAGGGTTGTTAGGCGCCGGCCACCGCTGGGAGGGTGGAGGCAACGGGCAGGTGGGGAATGAACACGGGGTGCGAGCCTGTGTTAGCAAAGAAAGGGCTGTGCTTGGTTGAGCTGTGCTCAGCATTGTTGTAGGCGAACTCGGCTGTGGGGAGATGGTCGAGCCAGTCATCCTGCAGGTGGGAGCTGAAACAGCGTAGGTACTGCTCTAAGGTCTGGTTAGTTCTCTCCGTCTGCCCGCTTGACTGAGGGTGGAAAGCGGAGGAAAGGTTCACTTTAACCCCGAGCGCCAGGCAGAAGTCCTTCCAGAACTTTGAGGTAAATTGTACGCCTCGGTCTGAGACCACGTCGTCCGGAATCCCATGCAGCCTGAAGACCTCTTTGAGGACAAGATCAGCCGTCTGTTTGGCCGTGGGTAGGCCCTTGTAGGAAATGAAATGGGCCATTTTGGTGAGGCGGCTCGATCACCGACCAGGATGGTAGTTCATCCCTTTTGAAGGAGGAAGGTCTACCACAAAGTCCATGGAGATCGAGCCCCAGGGGCGGGAGGGAATTGGGAGGGGTTGTAACAGACCCACGGGAGAGGAACGAGGAGTCTTATTGTGGCACAGACCGTGCACGAGGAGATGTACTTCTTGGTGTCCTCCTTGTATGTTGGCCACCAGAAGGAGCGGGAGAGAAGCTCCTGGGTCTTTCTTGTGCCCAGATGGCCGGCCAGCTTGGAGCCCTGGTTAAGTTTGAGCACTTCGAGTCGTGCGATTTCTGGTACATAAAGTTGTAGGTCCTGATGAAACCAATGACCATTTTTAAACATGAGGCTGACATTCCTTGTGGGGTGGGTGAGGAAGGGGTCATTTTCGTATCCTTCTTTGATTGTGACCAGGAGTTCTTTAGAGTAGGTGGCCCCCACAACACTTTTCTCGGATAGGATCTTGTCTTGGCCCTTATTACTCTGTGAGGGCTCCGAAAACATTCTGGAGAGGGCGCCAGCCTTGCCGCTTTTTGATCCGGGGCGATATGTGATGAGAAAGTTGAAGCGGAAAAGAATAGGCTCCATCTGGCCTGTCTGGCTGTGAGTCTCTTAGCGCTGCGGATGAACTCGAGGTTTTTGTGGTCGGTTAGTACGATTATGGGGTTGGCAGCTCCTCCAGCAGGTGTCTCCACTGGAGAAGGCTTCCTTGATCGCCAGTAGTTCTTTGTTCCCGATGTCGTAGTTCTTCTCGGAGGGGGACATCTGGCGAGAGAAATATGCGCATCGGGTGTAGTAGCATCTTCTCCCCTGTCCGCTGTGACAGAACTGCCCCTACCAAGGAGTCAGATGCATCCACTTCGATAGTAAAAGGCAACTCGGGGTCCGGTGGACTAGGATTGGAGCAGGAGTGAAGAGGAGTTTCAACTCGTGAAGGCCTCCTGGGCCTCGGGTGTCCAGGAGAAGGGGACTGCCTTTTGGTGAGTTGGGTGATCGGTGCGATGACCTTGAGAAGTCCCGGATAAACTTCCGATAGAAGTTGGCGAAGCCAATAAATCTTTGTACCTCCTTCACGTTTCTTGGAATGGGCCAGTCCAACACGGCTTGGACCTTCCCTGGGTCCATACTTAGGCCCTCTGGGGAGATGATGTACCCGAGGAACTGAGTGGTGGTTCGCTCAAACTCACATTTCTCGAGTTTGATATAGAGAGTTCTGGCGGAGTCTCTGCAATACCTCTATGGACATGTTCGCGGTGCTGTTCGAGGTCTTCTGAGAAGATCAAGATGTCGCCCAGGTAAACGACTACAAACAGATCCAGCATGTCCCTGAGGACATCATTAATGAAGTGCTGGAAGGTGGCGGGAGCATTACAAAGTCCGAAAGGCATGACCAGGTACTCGAAGTGACCATAACGTGTCCGGAAGGCGGTCTTCCATTCGTCCCCAGGGCGGATTCGGACAAGGCTGTAGGCCCCTCGAAGGTCAAGTTTGGTGAAGATTTTCGCTACCCGGAGTCTCTCGAGGAGTTCAGAAATCAGCGGGAGCGGGTACCGGTTCTTAACGGTTATATCGTTTAGCTTCCTGTAGTCAATGCAGGGACGCAAGGATGAGTCTTTTTCTCCACAAAGAAAAAGGGGGCTCCTGCTGGGGAGGTAGAGGGCCGGATGAACCCTTTCTTTAGGTCCTCGTCCAGGTATTCTTTCAGAGCCTTGAGTTCAGGCTCTGAGAGGGAATAGATACTGCCAAAGGGCATTTCGGCCCCGGGCAACAGTTCTATTGGGCAGTCGTAGGGTCGGTGTGGCGGCAGCTTGTCTGCGCTTTTCTTGTCGCAGACATCTTGGAACTCACGATATTGAGGGGGTAGTAGATTCCTGACGGATACTTCAGAGATAGTCGTGTCTTCGGATGGAAGGACGGCTTTGTGGGAGCAATTGAGCGAACAGAACGCGGACGGAAACCGTAAGCAGCGGGTTTCCCAATCCACCGAGGGGTTGTGGGTGGCCAACCATGGAATGCCCAGGATCACCGGGAACTTTGGAGAAGTGATCAGAGAGAAGTGGATCTTTTCACAGTGATTGGGTTCTATGAGGAGCTGTAGTTCAATGGTCTCGTGAGTAGCCGGCCCTGAGGAGAGCGGGATCCGTCAACGGTTTCCAGGTCAACGGGAGCTGCCTTGACTGTCAATGGAATATTCTGTTCACGAGCGAAGGTTAGATCCATGAAGTTGCCTCCTGCCCCGGAGTCTAACATCGCTGAACAGGAGAGTTGTTGCCCCTCAATGTCGATGAGGATGGGGATGATGAAATGGGATCCATGAGCTGCCGTGTTGTTATTTTCAAGGGCTGCTGGTGGGGCTGGAGTCAGTGGTTGCTCCTTTAGCTCTGTGACGGCAATAGTCTTTCGGATCTTATTGGGACATCTAATGGCAAATGACCCGGCTCCCCACAGTAGAGGCAGAGGTTTTCGGCCAGCCGTCTCTCCTTCTCAGCTGTGGATAGAGACCTGCGTAGTGCGCCGACCTGCATAGGTTCAGTTGCTGGCTGGAGGTCGCATGGGCGGTAGAGGAGAAGGAGCAGTGGGCCTGTGGTCCAAGGACCAGAGTCGTTCTTTCTTTCTCTCAGACAGCCTTTGGTCTATCCGGATGCATAACTGAATGAAGTCATCCAGACTGTCCGGGGCCTCAACTCTGGCGAGTTCATCTTTTATTAATTCTGACAGGCCTCGCCGGAACTGGCTCCTCTGTGCAGCTAGGTTCCAGGTGGTGTCCGTGACCCAGCGGCGAAATTCGGGCGGTGTATTCAGCAACGGAGCGCCTCCCTTGCCGTAAACTATGTAGTCGCGCCTCAGCTGTTGCACAGCGGTTGGGGTCATCGAAGACTTGGCTCATGGCGGCAATAAAGTTGTTTAAGTCGTCCAGGAGCTGACTGTTAGTCTCCACGTATGGTGATGCCCATGCTAGTGCTTCATCCGTCAGGAGATTAACCATGAATAGCACCTTCTTTCTCTCGGTAATGAAGGGGCCCGGGTACATCTGAAAATAGATGCGGCATTGGTTTAGAAACCCTCGATACTGGCGTCTGTCGCCGCCGAATTTTGATGGAAGTGGCATGCGAGTATCTGCGGCCGTGCTGCGGACGTCCAGGAGTTGCCTCTGAAGTTCAATAATCTCCGCCTGTTGGCTTCGGACAACGCCTTGGAGCTGGGCAAATTCCTCCTGGTACGTAGTACCGAATTCCTGCAGTTCGGTAACCTGCTTGCGCAGAGTGGCCATTGCGGACTCCATGGTATGGCTGGTTATTCTGTAACGGTCCTTGGCTCACCTGAGTCAGAGGACAGCCGGCTGGTGGTTGGAGTCCAGTGGCAAAGGCCCACAGAAGCAGGAGACAGGTAGCGTAGTCGATCAGTCCGGGTCGGCAGTAGAGATGGCAGCGAGGTAACAGCAGGAGTAGACAGAGGCGTGGTCGGTGGAAGGCAAAGGGTCAATGCAGGCGGCAGTTCAGCGAGGTCAAACGGTCCGGGTCGGCAACAAAGGTAAATAGCAGTCGTCGTGGAGGAGCAGAGAGGAAGCTTGCTACAGGCTTGGAGGCACAATAACCAGCAAAGGTCTGGTGCTAGAGGCTGGGCTTATAAAGGGAAGTAACAGGTGCACGGAATCAAGACTGATGAACAAGGGTAGGCTGGAGCAAGATAGATGAAAGAGTTCAGCAGGAGGAAAAGTCCAGAAAGGCTGGTAGTCTAGTGGCTAGAGCTACCGCCTGGGACATGACTGGTCACAGGTTCGATTCCCGACACGAACACATAGGGGAGCGCAGCAACCCTCTTTCTTTTATGTTAAATAAAAGCCATTGAAATTCATCCGTGATGGATGCAAAACAGATGTTAAAAACAGATGGACAGAAAATCTATGCACAAATGAAAAATAGAAAATTATCCAACAGTGTGTCTGTTAATGGCCGTTTTTTTCACTGTCCTGTGAAAGTAACCTTAGAACACAAGTCTATCTTGTGTGCACTGGGTTTCTCTTATGTCTGGTTCATTTAACAGTCTCTGGAGTTCTTCACACGATAGAGTCTATGTACTCATTTATAGAATTATAAACACAGTCCCTGATGCCTTAATCATACTGTAGGTACTCCACTCCTGCTTTTTTCTCCTCTGCAGACATTTGTCACTTGTAGAGTGGCTGTTTCTCACACTCACTAACTGCTCCCTCCAATCTCTGGCTATCTGGTCCATTATAGTGACCTGACTGATCTTGGGGTGAAGCAACCCACATGTCGGCTCTTCTGCTTTGAAGTGGCTACTCATTTTTCTTTTCCATTCTGTGCACATGATTGTGCCTTACATCGGACTCTGGCCACTTCATGCGCTTCACAAGCTCTCCCTCTATCGTGCGTTGTTTTCATATAGGGCTTCACTTTAAGGCAAGGGCTACACTGTGACTTTTGTATTGCTACTGATTTAAACTTTTGAGTGACAGTTACAATCCAAAAGTATATATTAGGTTATATGCAATGTTGTGCACTGCAGCTGTTAATAGTTAAAATTGATCAGTAATATATAAAGTCACCATGAAGCCCAAGCCTTAAAGGGGCATTCCATTTGTTTCAAGTTATCCCCTAGGAATTAACTATTACATTGGTGGGGGTCCCACCAATCATGACAAGGGCCCCATACCCACTGCAGCCCCCTTGAAAAGAACGGAGCAGCCGGCCGCATATTTGCATAGCCGATCCACTTGAATATTTATTAGCTCCATCCACTTGCAGGTTGCACAGTCCTTTTTTTCCAAATTGGACAGAGTAGAAGGAGATTTGAATTACTGCACTCCTTTACTTCCTCCCTGCTGAGAAAGAGGTGTAGCTAAAATGACTTGAATATCTTTCCCAAAAATGGAATCATGTGTATGACCTAGCCCAGGGGTAGGCAACCTTTGGCTCCCAGCTGTTTTGAAACTACAACTCCCAACATGCATAGTTGCTCTGTTCTTCTAAGAACTTACATAGAAATGAATGGAGCATGCTGGGAATTGTAGTTTCACAACATCTGGGAGCCGAAGGTTGCTGATGCCTGACCTAGCCAGTTAATGACGTCCTGAGTTGATAGCAACATCAGACTGATTAAAGGCCGCTCCATTTATTTCAGGGGGGCTTCTGGGGGTACGGTGCCCCTATTCTCATGAACAGATCTAATAATTATCCTCTATCCTGAGGATAGGGGATAACTTGAAGCAGCAGGAATACTCCTGTAATCAGTGTGATGTTACTATGGCCTCAGGACTTTATTAACTGGCTAGTTCCTTCTCTATACACACAATTCCATGTTTGGGATATTCAAGTCATTTTAGCTACACTCCTTTCTAAGCAGGGAGGAAGTAAAGGAGTACAGTAATTAAAATATCCTTCTACTCTGCCCCATACAGAAAAAAATTACTGTGCCCCCTGCAAGAGGATGGAGCTAATAAACATTCAAAAAGCATTTTATTTCATGATTACTATTTTGAATTTAAATCAGGTTTTTGCAAGTGGATCACTGATGATATGCTTTAATAGATATAATGCACAAACAAAACTCTAGATAGATGTGGTTTATTTTCCCTCTGGATTTGGACACTAAATAAGATTACCTGATCAAAAACTATTCACACTGTGTGGACCAGTCTCTATATACAGCAGATATACAGGTTAAACCATCATTTTTTAATAATTTAGCGTATACAGATTTACCTCTAAGAGCAAGTAAGGGATAAAAATAGCCTAAGTGCTATTCTTCAAGCTTTCAGGGCAGCAAGCCTTGTGTCTGTTTATGAAGTTAGCACATCTTCAAGATAATTTTGACATTGTGATAACCTGAAGCCAGTTCGTGAAGGTGTCTTACTATATTTAGCTATTAACAGAAGCCTTTCATAAAAGTAAACCAGAAACGGTAATGAAATGGGGAATCCACTGATATCAATACGATTAGTCCGCTTTATAAAGGGAATTTGTCACCACAATTCTATTTTCTGCAGTAATACTGAACATATGGAGCCAAGATTGCCAATTTCCCATACCTAACATTTCAACCTAATTCCTAAGGTCAAGAAAAAACATCCTTCTGGTTCAACATATTCTCCTGCAGTAGATAGCTCAAGGAAGGCTAAGGCTACATGCACACAACAGTGAAGAAAAAAAACGACCGATAAAAACGGACACAATGTCAGGGTTTTATGGCCATTTTTCAACCATTTGTGCATCCATTTACTGCCTGTCTGTCCATTTTAATGGCTGTTTGTTTTGCATCCGTTCTTCATGGCTGTTAAAAATGGTCATTCAAAATGGATGAATTTCTTTGGCTTTTTTTTTTTATAAAATCCCAACCCGTTCAGTGCTCTCAGTATACATATTGTCCCCCATAATGGCCCCAGCAGTAATAGTGTCCCCCATAGTGGTCCGCAATGTCCCCAATAGTGGTCCCCAGCAGTATTAATGTCCCCCATAGTGGACCCCAATTTCCCCCATAATGGTACTCAAAAAAATCACTCACCTCATCCACTTGCATGCGCAGAGGCAGTCGCTCCTCTCTTGATTGTGAAAGGCCTCATCACCCCGAGCGAAGGTCCTTTGGCAGGTCCTTTACAATCAAGAGAGGAGCGACTGCCTCTGCACAGTGATTTTTTTGAACCCCTAAAAGGCCATATTGAACGAGTGTCCCCATTTTTAACGGCCATTCAGGGCCGGCGCGTCCTATAAGCGGACTAGGCAGCCGCGTAGAGCGCCCCTTGCGAAGGGGCGCAGACCCTCACTCAAGCTGCAGCCGCCCGAACGCTCTGTATTGAGCCTCTGACGGCTGCAGCAGTGCCCGGGCTGGCACGTTCATGAGGGCGCACCGCCGGGCGCAGCAAGAGGAGAGGAGCTGACAGGAGGGAAGCGCTCAGCACTCCCTCCTGTCACTCCCTCATTGTAGCGTGGCCGAGCCCTGTATGTTCCGCGGTTACAGAGAGCATCTGTCTCCTGTACCTGGCCAGACTGACATGAAGTGCGCACACAGTGTGCACTTTCTGTCAGTCCGCCCGGGTACAGGAAACTAAAGCTCCTGTACCCATGGACCATACAGAGCTCGGCCACGCTACACTAGAGGTAGCGGAGGGAGGGGGGAGAAAGAGAATGACAAGGGGGGAGAGATAGACAAGGGAAAGAGAAAGACAAGGGAAAGAGAATGACAAGGGGGACAAAGAGAATGACAAGGGTGGGGGGAGAATGACAAGAAAGGGAAAGAGAATGACAAGGGGGACAAAGAGAATGTAAAGGGCGGGGGGGAAAGAATGGCAAGAAAGGGAAAGAGAATGACAAGGGGGGTAAAGAGAATGACAAAGGGGGGGAAAGAGAATGACAAGGGGGGAAAGAGAATGACAAGAGGGGGAGAGAGAGAACTGGCATTAGTTAAAGGGATTCTGCACTTTGTTTAAACTGATGATCTATCCTCTGGATAGATAATCAGCATCTGATCGGCAGGGGTCTGACACCCGGGACCCCCGCAGATCAGCTGTTTTAGAGGGCAGAGGCACTGGCAGTAGCGCCTCGGCCCTCTCGCTGTTTACCGCAGGCACAGTGACGTCACGACTAGTATCACTGGCCTTGGCGGGGTTAAGCTCTGTTCACTTGAATGAAGCTTAACCCCACCCAGGCCAGTGATACTAGTCGTGACATCACTGGGTGTGCGGTAAACAGCGAGAAGGCTGAGGCGCTACTGCCAGTGCCGCTGCCTTCTCAAACAGCTGATCGGCGGGGGTCCCGGGTGTCAGACCCCTGCCGATCAGATGCTGATGATCTATCCACAGGATAGATCATCAGTTTAAATAAGCTGCAGAACCCCTTTAATATGGCAGATCAGATGGGTGGGGCATTGTGATGTCATATGAGGGGGGGGCCGCAAACTTTTCTTTTGCCTAGGGCGGCAAAAATCCTTGCACCGGCCCTGCGCCCATTAGACAGGTGTACTCCTCTCTAAGTGGCCATTAAAAGCGGTCCCATTGATTTTAATGGGGTCCGTCTGGCCGTGAAATAAGGCAAAAATAGGACATGTCATATTTTTTGACAATGCTATTCAATGACCATTAAAAATACAGCCATGTGAATAGCCCCATAGTCTGCAATGGTTCTGAAAATGGCCGTGTGCCGTCGTGTGCATGAAGCCTAAAGCCAGTTTTCCTTACAAGTAGGAAGAAAATCTTCCCTGCTATAGTTGTGGCAATCAGAACAAACCCATCTCCAGCATTTAGTATACATAATTTGTAGCATTGTTTTTTGTCATGGTAGTTATCTAAATCATTTTTGCAATGCATATTCTTAAAACATCAATCCTATTAATATCTACCTTTTTTTCCATGATCCAACACCGTTGGATCATGGATTTAATCCAATGCTAGAAGTCAGTGAAAATTCAAGGGTTGTACAGGTTTAGAAAAACATTGTGGCTTTCTTCCACAAACAGCGCCACACCTGCCCAGGGGTCATATTTGGCATTGCAGTGCAGCTCTATTGAAGTAAATACTTTGCTCCATTGGAGCAAAGTAAATGGAGCTGAGCTGCAATACCACACACAACCTGTGGGCAGGTGTGGGGCTGTTTTTGGAAGAAAGATGCAATATTTTTTCTTATCCTGGATAACCTCTTTAAAGGGGTTCTTTGTTTTTGCTATATTGATGACCCATCCACAGGATAGGTCATCAATATCAGAATGGCAGGGGCCCGAATGCCATTACCTTCACCTCATATGAGTGCTGTGTTCTCTGTGTTTAGCTAGTTGCTGTCAACATTCAGTGACGAGTAATGTACAGAGGTCCCTCAAGTTACAATATTAATTGGTTCCAGGATGACCATTGTATGTTAAAACCATTGTAACTTGAGTAATTGGTTCCAAAGCCCCAAAATGTCATCCAAGATAAGAGAAAATGAAGATTTAGGAAACATAAGCAGATAACTAAGAAAGATAAAACAAGTCCTTACATATAACAGTCAGGAATGGCTGCTAACCAGCAACTAATACAACCGTTTTACCAGAGAAGCAGCCTTGATTGTTTGGATCTCACTCTGAGACATTGTATGTTGAGTCTGGTTTCAACATACGATGGGTCAGAAAAGATCATTGTATGTTAAAAATATTGTATCCTGAGGCCATTGTATCTTGAGGGAGCACTGTAATTACAACTCCTCCGTCCCATTCACTGCCCTTTGTTAAAGTGAATAGGTGGGAGCCATCCCATTGAAGCACTGTGTTCTCTTCAAACAGCTGATTGACCAGGGTGCCTTACAGTCAGGACCCCCGCCGATCTGATATTGATGACCTATCCTGAGGATAGGAATAAAAATCAGGTTGTCGGCAGCATCTTCCATCAAAAAATCTTTATTCCAGACTCCAAGACATCACGTACAAACACAGGATAGCAGCAACGTTTCGGCTGATATACAGCCTTTGTCTAGCTCGACAAAGCTTGACAAAGGCTGTATATCAGCCGAAACGTTGCTGCTATCCTGTGTTTGTACGTGATGTCTTGGAGTCTGGAATAAAGATTTTTTGATGGAAGATGCTGCCGACAACCTGATTTTTATTCCTTGATTGTGGCTGAGTGGATCCGTGGCCGTGTCTGGCTGTTGCATCGTGGATACCATCCCCGGAGCCTGGTGGTGCTGCTTCTACATATTTGTTGCTATCCTGAGGATAGGTCATCAATATAGCAAAAGCAGAGGACCCCTTTAAGAACCAAGAGAGCATCATGTTACCCAACTGATAGTATAACTAATGTCTATAGATTTCCTTTTTATGCATGTTTCTCAGAAATGACAATTTACAGTCTAATAGCTGTCTACTTTGTCAGCATCTAAAGAAATAAATATGGTTTCAGTAAAAGTAGATCCACTATGGCTGAGTGTGACAAATCGTTCTGACGGTTGAAGTAGCATACTTCTTTAGTCCCTCCTTTAGCCTTGTGTCTTTAATCTGCTACAAGTCTTTAATTAGACATGTTAAGTCATAAGGGAATTAGTGCTTTCCCTAATTAGCTTACCTGACCCAGCCATCTTATCACTGACCTCTTCTATGGCATAAATGCATTAGAAGATGCTAAGAGGTATCTCCCAAG
Source organism: Bufotes viridis (assembly GCA_033119425.1). Taxonomy (NCBI): domain Eukaryota; kingdom Metazoa; phylum Chordata; class Amphibia; order Anura; family Bufonidae; genus Bufotes; species Bufotes viridis. The sequence goes on along the minus strand of CM065592.1, from coordinate 99,623,161 downwards.
GAAGGGAACCATCTCGCCAGCACCACCTTGTGGACGTGGCTCCCCCCGAGTCAAAATCCCACTTTTTAACAAAACCTGGAATATGACAGGGAAAAATGCCAAGCCAGATAACCATCTGTAGACAGCTATTTCAGGGTGCTGACTTCATGCAGGCCTCTTGGCACATTTCTTGCTTCCAATCAAGGCCTCCTCTATGTCAACACTTCTGAAAAATGGAACCATTGCTCAGCTTCTTTACTTTGAAGACCAGATTGGGTGTTTTATGTCTAAAGGAACATTTACATGAGCAGAGCTACAGCCGATTGTTGGGGAGGAAGCGCTCCTTCCCGACGCCGGCAGCTCCTTCAGTGGAGGTGAAGTCTTGCATTTTCATACAGTGATCACCTCCACAGTATGAGGGCAAGCAGTCGCTATTACGATCTCTCGTAACCCATACAGCTGCAATGTCTCTGGGCAGCAGATTGCTGTTTAGATGACACGAGCTGCTGCCGCCCAAATACGATAATTTATGTGCCAGCACCAGGGCCGGTGCAAGGATTTTTGCCGCCCTAGGCAAAGATCCATTTTGCCGCCCCCCCCCCGCCATGTCACTCACTCACTGACAGACAGACACGCACACTGACAGACAGACACGCACACACTGACAGACAGACATGCACACACTGACAGACAGACATGCACATACTGACAGACGGACACGCACACACTGACAGACGGACACGCACACACTGACAGACGGACACGCACACACTCACTGAACGACATACACTGACAGACATACAATCACTCAGACACGCACACACTGACAGACACGCACACACTGACAGACACGCACACACTGACAGACACGCACACACTTACTGAACGACACACACTGACAGACATACAATCATTCAGATACTCACTGACAGACAGGCATACACACACTCACTCAATGACAGACAGACATACACTCACTGACAGACACACACAGGCAGACACTCACCTCCCTGGGGTCCAGTGTGGTGCAGCTCCTCAGTCCTCCAGCACGCCGTTTAGTATGCTGGCGCCGGAATGACATCATATTCCGGCTCCCGACATCACAGAGGGCGCGCGAGGGAGGAGTGGGGAGCTGCTAGAACAGCCTCCCTTGCCGCCCGCCTCCTCTGCATGCTGCATCGGTAATTTACTGGCAGAGCAGGCACCTGCCATCAGGGTAGGCAGGTGCCTGCCCTGCCATATTTAAGAAGGACCTCCACCTCCTCCTGGCCCCCCTGTAATGGCGCTGGGGGTGGCTCAAGAGCCGCTCGCCCAGCGCTGCAGCCCCAGACAGGGGGAGCCCACCAGGGTGCCTCCAGCAGGCCGGCGCCCTAGGCAAACGCCTACTTCGCCTAACAATAGCGCCGGCCCTGGCCAGCACTTACGACGGCATCACCCAATGAACCAGTGTTTCGCTTATTCATCAGGTGACCTGCTGCATCTTTACACAGGCAAATTGGCAAAAACAAGCTTTCACAAGAATGTTTCTCTCCAATAATCTGCCCGATTATCTGGACATGTAAATCCACCTTAATTTACATACTATCTGCATGGGATAATGATCTTCTAATCAGCAGGATGTTCATTATTGATGGGATTTCCGCTGCAAAATTAGCTCCATCAAAGTTCAGGTGAGTTAAGTGTGTGCAGATCCACAGGACAATCCATGTTAGTCTGAGCTATAGATTTGAGCGTTGGATTAAAATCCATGCCAGGTTTGTCTAGTGCAACTATCGACTGTATGAAATTACCCTAATGCAGGATTTACATGGCACAGTTTTTGGGCCAATTATTGGGACGCTCATTTCTGATAATCAGCCCATATTAAAGGTGCTACAGATTACCAGATGAATGAGCAAAACACTTGTTCATCAGGTAGCAGTAAATCCCCATACAGTAGAGGTGATGGCTGCATGTAAATGCAGCTCTTCACCTCCACTGATGAACAGCAGTTATCATGGAGGAACAGTTCCTCAAAATTGCCTGCTCAGTTGGTCCATCTAAGTCCAGCTTTACTCAACCCCAGTAGTCCTGTCTACACTGGTATGAAGATGTTAGACCTGAATTTAATGTATTTGTCATAAGAAACTAATGTACGCCATGTTGTTAATCATGTAATCCATTAGATGTTCAGGTTCCACCACCCAAAAATTAAAATTTTTATTCACTCTAGACCAGTGATCTCCATACTGTGGTTCTCCACCTGTTGTAAATCTACAACTCCCATACTGCTCTTATAGTCACAAGCTGTCATGTCATGATGGGTGTTGTAGTTTTCCAACAGCTTGAGAACCACAGGTTTGGGAACATTCTTCTAGACCAGGGATGGGCAAACTGCGGCTCTCCAGCTGTTGTAAAACTACAATTCCCACCATGCCCTGCTGTAAGCTCATAGCAGTAAGCAGTCTAGGCATGCTGGGAGTTGTAGTTGTGCAACAGCTGGAGAGCCGCAGTTTGCCCATCCCTGTTCTAGACCATGACATTAGTATTGAATGCATCTGTCTCATTTGCAACATCATGCTTTCTAGTAATATCTATTGATTCTATCATTGCGCTATTTGAATGCACATTTCAATGCCCCTTACTCATTTTAACATAAGAGCTATATCTACAAATATGACATTATTTGTTTATGACAGTCAACAAATGTGCACGGTGCTAAATATACAAACAGCATGCAAATGAAAGCTCTGTGCATTCTCTGTATCCCATAAGTGACAATAGACACGAAAGCCTATTGGAACATCAGGTCTCTTCTCATTTCCCTACACATAGAAGGACAGTATGCATATTAAAGAAAACGTCCTTATCATTTCCACAATGGAAAATCTGTTTGTATAATGCATCAGGAATCACACATGGAAATGGTATTCACAGGTCGTGATGTTTGATTATCCCCGGCCTAAACCGAAACAATCTGGCTTTATAACTCAAGGGCACTTTACACGTGCCGAGAATTGAAAGGATCATAGCTAACGAGCATTCATAGTAACGTTCGTTAGCAATGATCAGGTGGTATAAATGTACCGCCGATTACCGGATGAATGTGCTTAACGCTCGTTCGTCGGATAATTGGATCATTAGTGCAGCACAAAATCCTTGTTGCTGTGTAAACACAATCTGCTGCCAGGAAACAACGAGACAGTATGGGGAAGAGCGACGGCATTAGCGATCACTTCTCCCCATACTCTGGAGGAGATTGCTGCGTGTAAATGCATCGGTCTCTTCCGCTAGTGATCAGCAGATTGCTCGGAAGGAAAGCTTTCTTCCTGACAATCTGCATATACATCTTCCCTTGTAAAGGGACCTGTGGTCATTATTTGTCGTGATACCATAAAACTAAAGAAATCCAAGCACTTCAAAGTGTCAAAATTAGTGAACATCTAATGCAAGTGATGCATAGTCAGGGGGCTTTGGGCAGCCATAATGAAGTAACACATATTGTTCCTGCATTTTCTGTATATACATTGCAGAAGAGTATGTGTGCTTTATGGGAGCGGCAGTGAATGGTAGTTAAAAGGGTTATCCAGGAATTTGATATTAATGGCTTATCCTCAAGACACCCAGTACTCCGCCACTCAGATGCTCGGCAATAGCTCCAGCACCAGAAGTAGACAGCTCTATCTATATTGGACTGTGATCTTCACTACAGAGTTGTTTCCGATGACTCTACTGCCAAACAGCTTATCGGCAGAGTACCCTAACCGGTCAGCTAGTGATGCCCTACCCTGAGGTTTGTCAATCACCTAATAAAAGGTGGACAACCCCTTTAATCTAGCCACTTTTGTGACCAGAGCACATGCAATAGGCTGACATTTCCAGATTTCTGCAGGTAACTTTTCAGCTTTACTGTGTAGACTGGGACAATGTGATCTCATTATAATTAAAGAACAGGTTATTCGGTGACAGATAAACGCTGTATTATTTTGCTAGAGGCAATATAGTGACAAGATACACACAGAAGAAGCTTCAGCATTCATCTCCCCTGCCACCCTCTGTTTTTTGGTCTGTTGATACATGTTTCACCATTAAATGGGTTATCTGGGATTTTGATATTGATGGTCTATCCTCAGTATCCATCAATATCAGATTGGCAGTGATCGTGGGACCCGCAACAACCAGCTGTTCAAAGAGGTGGTGGTGCCTATGCAAGTAAAGTCACTGCACATAGGTGACTTGGCCTAAGCACAGCTCAGTCCCATTCAAGTGAGCTGCAATATGAAGCACAGCCACTATACAACATTCAGAGGTGTGCTTGGTAGGCTGCAAGGAGACTGCAGCTCTCATCAGAGCTCCGTTGAGTACAGCGGCCTCTTCAAACAGCAGATTGTGGGGGTGCCAGGGGTTGAACCGCTGCCGATCTGAAATTAATGGATACTGAGGATAGACCATCAATATCAAAATCCCAGATAACCCCTTTAGCGATGAGACAAGTATCCACAAAACAAAAACCAGGGGGTGGCAGAAGAGATGAATGCAGAAGCTTCTTCTGTGCACATCTTGTCACTATATTGCTGCTAGCAAAATAATACAGCTTTCAACTGTCACTGAATAACCTGCTCTTTAATTATAATGAGATCACATTGTCCTAGTATACACAGCAAAGTTGAAAAGTTAGCTGCAGAAATCTGGAAGTGTCAGCCTATTGCATGTGCTCTGATCACAAAAGTGGATAGATTAAAGGGGTTGTCCATCGTTTAATAAGAGATGGCTGAACCTCAGGGTAGGCCATCACTAGCTGATCAGTGAGGGTTTGACAACCCCATACCCCTCTGATCAACTATTTGGCAGTAGCTATGGTCTCAGAAGCAGACAGCTCTGTCAATGGGAGCAGCTCTGTAGTAAAGGGCTTAGTCCAATACAAAGTAGACAGAGCTGTATGCTTTTGGCACTAGAGCTATTGCCAAACAGCTGATTGGCAGGAGTGGGTTGTCCTGAGGATAGGCTATCATTTACATAAAAGGGAGACATCCCCTTTAAAGGTTACGTAGTTACATAGTTAATACAGTTGAAAAAAAGTCCATCAAGTTCAACCTAGTGATGGGCAGGGACGAGAATCCCAGAAAGGAAGTACCAACATATTGTGTGGGAAATAAAGATATATACATTTTAGGTAGGCAATTCAATATATAGAACAATAAAGCCTGTGGTCGGCAAAGTGTGGCGTGGCTATATCCATCAACACGGACTCTGCATCGTATACTTGTGATGTCTCGTGGTGCTCAGTAGGTGATAAATATAGAAGTTTCAAGCCAATATACGAGAAAAGAGACAAACAGCACTCACCAACAATCTTCGCAGCTTTATTCATGAAAAAAAACAAGGTGGATGCGGGTACAGCACAGTCAAAAGCCAACAGCCGTTTTGTGCTCCTTGCCCTTCCTCAGGCTTCACGTGGCGCCGCTGGCATGCGCATGTAAGATACTCTCACGCCAGCTACGTCACAAATACATGACACAAATACTTAAAGGCACATTACAACCAATAATAACAAGAAAGAAAAATACGTAAATGAACATATATAACAAAGAGAGGGGGTGGGGAGTATTATCAGACAAATACTGCTAAATAGAGTTGCGCGAACTTGTATTTTAAGTTCGGCGTCCAAAGTTCTGGTTGGGGTTATCGAAGAATCCCGTTATGGCTACCACCTCTTATCCAATCCAGTACTGAGCCACGCCCCCTGAACTGATCACATAACGGTGACGTCACCCCAGGTCCTTAGTGTTGTCCAAGGTTCGGGTTCATTGAAGAATCCTCTTATGGATTCCAAATGCCGTTATGGTCCATGGTAGCAGAATCCATAACGGGATGCTTCGATAACCCGAACCCAAACTTTGGACGCCAAACTTAAAATACAAGTTCGCTCAACACTACTGCTAAATCATTTTTATCATTAAGCCCAAGCTGGCCCATAGCTCTTGTTCTTATGATCCAAGCAGCAAAAAGCGACCCCTATCTCCACCACGTTCTGGAACTTCAACTACTTCAATACCTGCACACTTCAACACGTTACCATTACCCCCATGGGCTTCATGTATATGGTCTATCAGTCTTGTAGCCGCTATTTTAGTCTCTATAAAGATCTTTTATGCTCTCTAAACCTAATATACAAACATCTAATGGTCTTCCCTATATAGAATCTCCCACAGGGACAAAAAATAACGTAAACTACAAACTGTGTCTTACAATATAGAGATTGCTTCACAATATGTTCAATTCCTCCTATTTTCAAGTGATTACTTCTATGCATAAACTTACACATTGGGGTGAACACTTTCCTAACCAATTTGAATCCTCTTCCTTGAAACTACTCCTTACAATAGTATCTCTGATGGTCTTACTCCGCCTAAAACTGACAATAGGTTTGAATTGTGTCTTCTCCTTTAAAGAGTCATCCTGGGCTAAAATATGCCAATTGTTCAGAATGGTACTTTTTATAAATGGAGCCATAGAAGAGTAATTAAAGGTAAACACAGGTCTACTCTCTCTATTCATGTTTCTGTCTCTTCTCAACCTCCTATTCTTGTACTCTAGAATCTTTGAGCCACAAGCCCTACTAAAGGCTATATCAATCACCTTCTCTGGATACCCTCTCTGTAAAAAACATTTCTTCAACTCCTTACTCTGCACAACAAACTCATCTCCATTTGTGATAATCCTTTTGAGATGCATAAATTGTCCATATGGTACTGCTGATTTAACATAAGGAGGATGGAAGGAATCATAGTGCAGATGTGAAGATGTGGCTGTTGGTTTTCTGTACACATTAGTAAATAAAGACCCATTCCTAACTCCAACTTTCACACCCAAGAACTCCAATTCCTCATCACTAATCTAGCTGGTAAATTGCATATTCATGTGGTTAGTGGCATTGAGATATTCCACAAATTCACGAAACTGCACCATGGATCCTTCCTGTTCAAACAATAAATATGTCATCAATGAATCTCAAAAATAATCTTGATACAAAAGGACTCTTAACCATAAAAATATACGGTACTCCTCTTCAAAAACTGCTAAAAATAAATTAGCAAATGTACACGATACATGCATTGTGAGTCAAAATAAATTGGCCTCTGTAACAAAATCCACTTAGGCCGAAGTTTTTTACTGTCTTTTCTCATATATTGGATTTTATGTGGGTATTCACATTTCATGGACATAAGTATAAGAAATGAGGCTTTTGATGGAATTGCTTCTTTGCGTTCAACAATGGCATCATGAACCAGAACTGTTAGGATTAGCTTCTCAAATTTTTATGGTTAATCCAAACATTCAAAAGCTAATTCAAGACTGACACTGATGGATACCTTATGTGAAGAAGCTTTCATATGAAAACAAAAAAATTGACTCCTAAATTACAGTTATATGGCCAAGTTTACATTTTGTATAGAATTTCCTCTTTAAAATGGGATGAAGACTTGACAAAAAATATTGTGGGAATTAGCTTTGTAGTAGTAGGCAAAATGGGATTAAACGCAAAAAAAGTGACACAGAAGTCAATTTCAAACAGCTTTGCTTTATTTTGTTTCATAAAATACATGTATAGGCTTTACATTCAGGCCGAAAAACACAAACCAGCAACTGCTCAGCTGAGTGGTAACTAAACATACAAGTTTCCCCGACTATATAAGTGGTTTACTACCAACTGCTCCAACAAACTGAAATTAAGATGTGTTACCTCACAACAAGAGCAAATGTCCACTTTGAGGCTAGCAGCCTCAATAACAGTCTCCCCAGACAGGTTCTGTCTCCTCAGTTGGCTTTCTCTCTCTCTCTCTCTCTAGGGCACACTTTGTGCCTTTATAGCCTAGTAATGAGCTGGACTGTGTTGCCAATAAAACTGGCCAGGAAGGGAATGATAAGCCCCACTACCAACCTCCCCATCATTCCATAAAAATCCAGGCATAAAAATAGGACTTACCAAAGCCCTTAGCAAACTGCGCTTTGCTAGAAATACTCGCTTAGGTGATGAATTAGAAGTCTTGCCACTGCACTCTAATTTCTCATGCTCTCATATACAACAATACAGCTAACGACCTGCGTGATAAAACCAGTATTCCTTAGAGGCATGAATTGTTAGACATATTCGTTTGCCTTATACTCTCAGCAGATCAGACAGAAGTGACTTACACTGCCAGTTGTAATAATATGGACTTGAGGGAAACATGTCCCCAGGTTTTGTCGCTATACACACTGAGGTTCAGGATTTGAACTCCTTGTGATGCCCTCTGGCTCTCTGCCCAGCGTTTCACCTCCTTTCTGCTAATCCACCTGACCTTTCAGTGAACTCCATTATGGTGAGTCTCCTGGACATCCTAAAGGAACAAAGAAGGGCTGAATATTAATAGACGGAAGGTTAAGAAGTCACAAAGCCATGTTGATGACCATTCCGCCTTCTCCTCTCATCATGTTCTCAACTCATCATGTTGTCATATTGTTTTCATTGTGCTAGGTCCTACTTTTATTTGGCATTTCTTTATAAAACTCTGTAGCCGTAGTTTGATCAAGTAGTGATATAAATTTACAGAAAAATGTAATTTATTCATATGTAGAAGTCAAATAGGGACACAGGCTTATTGTTGTTGCCTATGACCATTATTAGGTAGCCCACTAGAGGATGACGTAGTGACTTGGAAACAGTAAGGTTTCTCTTTACCAGCAGTTTACTAAAATTGTGGCAAATTGTGCTCTCTGTGTTCCAGTCTCTCAGAGAGGGCACACATTTATTGGTTACACACATTATGGTGACACAGAGCTTGGTGGTTACACATGCAGAATTGTGGAGCATGGAGCTAGGTGATTACTGATAGCAAGTGAAAAGTCTCAGTGGAGCTTGCTAAATAACTCCATCAGCTCTTGCCAATGGTAGAAGAGCATAACTATACCGGAAGTTGTCACTTGACAGGACAGTATTTGTAATCCAGAAGCAGTTACAGGACAGTCTCTAGAGTTCACAGCAGTTAGTCTCTCTGCTGTAAACTCTCTGATCCCCACACACAGGATACATATAATAGATGGTTGGCCATAGTAAATGGGTAGACTTTCTTCACTTTCACAGTGTAGTACCTTCTCAGGCAGTGACCACTAGCCACAGTATGTCACAGTCACAGTTCATCTCAAGGAACACTCGTTGAGGCCTCTACCTATAGTCCTGGGTAAAAACTCATCAGGGCAGTTAGAGGGCATATCAGGCTAGAAGTTTCTCATTCTCTGGGCACTTTATGCTCCAGAGTATCAAGCTTGGGCCTATTACATTGCAGTCACTATCTGGAAGTGGTCTGCAACCGCTTGCATTAATGAACGGGGGCAAACATTTACTCAAGTGGCCCAGTCAGCTGCCCAAAAGCCTAGAGCAGGTCAATTGCATAGGCAGCAGTCCTTCACAGCCCTACCTCTCTCAGCAGACAAATGCCAGCAACAAATGTCCCTTATTGTGGTAGCTGGGTCATTGCTTAGCAGCACTTTGCCATGTACACTAGCTGACTGACCACAGGGGGGTCTGGTTCCTCATATTTACTACCTCAGCACCAGGCAACAGTTTCAGGACCTGCAAACCCCAATTACATGACAAACAGGTCCTGACAGTCATCAAGCTGCGACACTGCACCAATATTTCAGCACAAGATTTTTCGCAAAATAAGCCAACCCAAAGGTGATGCAAAGTTAGACAAAAATGTCGAACAATGCACTAGATTCATCATGCGGGGTGCCCCACATGTCTAAATGTTAGAAGGGATTGATAAATTTGCTTCGTTCATCAGGTTTGCCTGGAGTGTCCATTTAAGGCCTCATGCACACGACCGTGTGTGTTTTGCGGATCTGCAAGCCGCAGATCCGCAAAACACGGAAGCCGCTCCGTGTGTATTCCGCACGGAACGTGGCCCATTGTAGAAATGCCTATTCTTGTCCGCAAAACGGACAAGAATAGGACATGCTCTATTTTTTTTGCGGGGCCACGGAACGGAGCAACAGTCATTGAAGTGACTGGGTCCGCGCCCGAACCGCAAAATATGCGGCTCGGACGCGGACCAAACATACGGGCGTGTGCATGAGGCCTAAAGGGAATGTGTCACCTATAATTTATTTTTATGCAAGTTAAAACTGGATAGTGGCAAATATCCTTTTTTCTAATCTTTTTTTATTTTCTGATTGTAGATTTTTTATCCTATTCTCTGAATATATTTATGAAGGCAGCCATCTTGCCTGAGCTGTTGTTAACAGCATTTAGAGATATGCTTTACAGTAGCCACCACGGGCCATCGATACATTGGACTCATTTACTTCTATGGGAGATTTTTCTAGGCCTGCTCTGTGACTTGTGCAAGGGTCAGGAGGGAGTAAATACAGTACCTATTGTGAATGGTAAATCCTATGTTATTAATATATAGGTGATATCTGTCACTGTAATCCTGCCTGTGATGATAACGAGATGACAGATGAAACACATCACCAAAGTTCTTTACAAACTTGCTTTAAACAATAGGTCATTTTTGGATGAGACGTTTCCTTTTAGGGAAAACATAGCTTGTAATAATGCATTTACTGTATGGTACCTACATGCCGAGAGGTGTATAGAATAATACTTGATTTAAATTTTTCTTTGTTCTTTTCAGTACAAAAGTGAGCCTTCTTTATCTCATTTAGACAGGCTCATTGTGCCAATCCAATATGTATTAGATAAATATAATATTGTTATCAATGGTCCAAGGGTCTACACACCTATAGGCTAAATTGTTGTATAATATGCCACCAATCAGTCCAACTCTGATCTTCCTTTATCTATTCATCCATAGATTCTCCGTCCATAGATTTTCCATATTTGTAGCTCAGAGACGCCTAATTATTGTTTGTGCACGTGCCTCATATAGGCCATCATTTCCATCTGGATGGCAGATGGCAATGGCAGTGAGAGCACGTCTGTCTGCACCAGGGATACGGAGGTCAGGCAGACAGCCATCTCCATCATAACAAAGAGGTGGAGGTCAGTGCAAGAACAGTTGCAAGAGACAAGCTTTGAAATAACTCACAATAAAAAATGATGTTCAGCACACCTTTCATGTTAATATAATCGGTGGGATAATCTGTGTCTGTGATTATTTAGGCTTTGAAACTAATGATTTTGACTAGTCCCAGAAAGGTGAAGGGGGAAGGGACCAGAAAAACCTCAGGAGAGTTTGGAGAACACATATGCTCTTTTGAAGCAATTTACATACAAAAGCAAATGCTAAACACGTTTGTTTTGTCAAATCCCTTATGATGCATCTCATTATATCTGCCATGCAATGCACTGCTCCGTGAATGATTTCAGGAGTCTTTCATGGGTGATTAATAAATGCCATCCACCTCCTACTGATGATGTGGTTCCAGTTCTGAAAATGCATTTTACCCCATCAGGTCAGAATGGGACAGTAATATGGAACACATTATTGAACAAAACAGTATCAAAATTTACAATTCATTTTGAGGATTGTTCACTTAAAGGGGTTGTTCAGGGTTAGAAAAAAAAAAATCCTTTTTCCAGAAACATCACCATTCCTGGTCAAGGAGTTTGATATTGCATCTGGGTCATAGGTTGAATGGAGCTGAGCTGCAATACCAGGGACGAACAGTGGGAAAAAGTGTAGCTATTTGTAAGGCCTCATGCACACGACTAGAGATGAGCGAATCGAAGCTGACGAAGTGGAATTCGATCCGAATTTCAGGAATTGTTCGATTCACACCGAATCCGAATTTCCTCATGCTTCGTGGTAACGAATCAAATTTTTTCCTAGAATGGCTGCTGCACGTGTGAAGACATGGAGGAAGGAACTCCCATACTAACATGCATGCAGCCAATCAGCAGCCAGCCCTCTGGTGTCACAGCCCTATAAATACCCTTAGCCATCTTGGATTCTGCCATTTTCCAGTGTACTTAGTGCAGAGATAGACATCAGCAGGCGCTAGGGACAGTGCTAGAAAAAACTTCATTGTGCTAAAAAAAAACTATTTACAAGTGCAGGGAAAGATTACTTAAGGTGTTGGGAAAGGATAGGGAGGAATCATTCCGCAGCATTTATGTTAAACAGGGTTTAGTAGGGGAGGTTACAGCTTGGGTAATAGGAACAATCCTATTACACCTTGCTGCACTGACTGGGGAACCAAATTGCCATTATACAGCTCTGTAATTCCAGCAAACCGTTCTTGTTATTGGGGTGCAAGTGCTGTTTGATACAGACATTAACAGGGCTTATTAGAAGGAAGTATTTCGTCTTATTTGTCCTTTTGCGGTGCAGTTATATGTTCTAAAGCATTTTTTGGCTTGTATTAGTGTGGAAAAAGGGCTTATTAGCCGTTGTGTGGTGAAGTGCGAAAAATTACAGCCCTTTTGTCATGTATTAGTGGCAAAAGAAAAATATATTTGCCGTTCAGCGATGCAGTTATATGTTCTAAAGCCCTTTTTGTCATGTTTTAGGCCTCTTTCACATGTATAAGAGGCGGGTGCGTTGTGGGAAAATGCACGAATTTGAGTGAGAAAAATCGGCATGTTTGTACCCAGACCCGAAGCCGGACTTCATCACTCAAGTCCGGTTTCGGGTTGAGTATTCTGTATATTTTCCCTTATAACATAGTTATAAAAGAAAATAATAGCATACTAAATACAGACTGCTAAGTAAAAAGGGCAATCGAGGGTTAAAAATAAAAATTTACTCACCTCCTCCAATTGATCGCGTAGCTGCCAGTCTCCTGTTCTGTCTTCAGCTGGGGGGGTAAAGGACCTTCCGTGATGTCACTGGGTCACATGGTCCAATCATAAAAGCAGGTGATTAGACCATGTGACCAGGTGACGTCACCAATGGTCCTTTACCCCCTCCCACAGCTGAAGACAGAACAGGAGAACGGCAGCTACGCGATCAATTGGAGGAGGTGAGTTAATTTTTATTTATTTTTTTAACCCTCGATTGCCCTTTTTACTTAGCATTCTGTATTTAGAATGCTATTATTTTCCTTTATAACCATGTTAACCATGTGAGGGAAATAATAAAGATCGGGTCTCCACCCTGATCTTCTCCTAGAAACCATGCAGGAAAATCGCACCGCATCTGCACTTGCTTGCGGATGCTTGCGTTTTTCCCCGTAGCCCCATTCACTTCTATGGGGCCTGCGTTGCGTGAAAAACGCAGAAAGTAGAGCATGCTGCAATTTTCACGCAACGCTAAAGTCATTTGGGAAAATCACTGCTCATGTACACAGCCCCATAGAAATGAATGGGTCAGGATTCAGTGCAGGTGCAAGGCGTTCACATCACGCTTTGCACCCGCGCGGAAATCACGCCCGTGTGAAAGGGGCCATAGTGGGAAAAGTAAAAAATATTCGCAGTTTAGCGGTGCACTTATATGTTCTAAAGCCTTTTGTAGCATGTATTATTGGCAAAAGAAAAATATATTCGCCGTTCAGTGGTGCAGTTATGTTCTAAAGCCTTTTGTGACGTGTATTAATGGCAAAAGAAAAATATATTCGCTGTTCAGCTATGCAGTTATGTTCTAAATCATTTTGTGGCATTTATTAGTGGCAAAAGAAATATATATTTGCCGTTCAACGGTGCAGTTATATGTTCTAAAGCCTTTTGTGGCGTGTATAAGTGGAAAAAGAAATATATATTCGCCATTCAATGGTGCAGTTATATGTTTTAAAGCCTTTTTGTTGTGTATTAGTGGCAAAATAAAAATATATTGTCTTTCTGCGGTGCAGTTATATGTTCTAAAGCCTTTTGTGGTGTGTATAAGTGGAAAAAGAAATATATATTTGCCATTCAGCGGTGCAGCTATATATTCTAAAGCCTTTTGTGGCAAAATAAAAATATATTTGCCGTTCAGCGGTGCAGTTATATGCTCTAAAGCCTTTTGTGGTGTGTATTAGTGACGTTGACACAAACTTACTGCTGACACCCTCTCCACTCTGTCGGGGGACTCCACTTGTATAAGCGTTTAATCGAACAGGTTCTGTAGACATCTATGTGGAATCTGCTGGCGATGGTGTAAAAGGAGTGCGCTTCTTCTTGGTTCTAACATCTATCTGTAAGGCTGAGTTATTTGGTCAGTTTTGGCCTCGTAACTGCCCAAATAAGTGAAGTGTGCAGTGATTCCAAGAGCAGACGCCTGTCATCTGCATGTCATACTGACTCACAGTATTGTTTCACTACCACAGCAGACTCCCTATGCGTGTTACTGCAAGGCACACTGTTCTACACCACTATAAAGGCTCTCTGCAGCCAGGAAACAGCCATTTTTTTATGTGATTCGCCGCAAATAAATTCGGATCAAACCAAATTTTTTCAGAAAATTCGGTTAACTGGCCGAATTGAATTTTTAAAAAATTCGCTAATCTCTACACATGACCGTAGTTTCTTTCAGCATCCAATCCACATTTCGGATGCGGACCCATTCATATTAATGGGGATTCAAAAAATGTCTGTTCTGCAGCCCCGCAAAAAAAAGTAGAACATGTCCTATTCTTGTCGTTTTGTGGACAAGAATAGGCATTTTTAACAATATGGATGATGTGCAGATCCGCAAAATGCAGAACGCAAATGGCCGTATCAGTGTTTTGTGTATCCGCAAGGCATAATCCTGGACAATCTAGTTAACTCTTTAAGGAACAGACTATTTTTGGGAATTTAGATTTTCTCATTGTCACATTCCAGGAGTCATCATTTTTTTTATTCTTCCATTGGTGTAGCTGTATGAGGGCTAGTCTTTTGCAGGATGGGTTATATAAGGGCACCATCTTGGGGTAAATATACGTACAAGTCTTATTGATAAACTTTAGTTAACTCTTTCTGAGGGAAAGGAAAACAGTAGCAATTCTGCCATTGTTTTTTGGGATAGCAAATATTGATTCTGTAGGTCAGTACAATTACACTGATACGTCTTATACTTTTGCATAAAAACACTTTATAAAAAAAATGTTGCCATATTCTGATAACCATCATTGTTTTATTTTTCTATCAAGGGAAATTGTTTTTGCGGAATGAGATGGTGTTTTCATATTGTTTTAAAGTACATGAATTTTGGATCCATTTTTATTCCATTTCTTGGGAGGCAGAGTGAACTGCATATTTTTTTTTTACAGTATTTACTATACAGATAATAAGTTAACATTGGTGTTATGGATAAAAATAATGTGAACTATTTGTTTTATTTTTATTCCTTTCCTAAAAAGCGCATTTTTACTTTCTATTTATTATACTACTTTGTAATATATTTTTAAAGGGAATCTGTCACCAGCGACCTCCCTACTCTACTGTTTGCATAGACACATAGCTGTAGTTCACCTGATTAAAAAGATTTCTCTCTTTTGTTGATTTGAGACTCCATTCGTGAGTTAGGATACTTTTTCTTATTATGCAATTAGACCTTTGGTGCAATTAGGCGTCACCATTTATCTTGTTGCACCCAAGATTCTCTCCTTTCTGTGTCCTGCCCCTTTCTGACTGCTTTGATTGACAGGGCCAGGCAATACTTAAGCAGCAAAAGGGGCTCAACAAAAATGAGTGGAGCTTGGTTGCAACAAGAGCAATGGTGACGTCCTAATTGCACCAAGGGTTTAATTAGCATATTAAGAAAAAATATCATGACTTGGGAATTGAGCCACAGATAAAACAAAAAACTGTGCATTAATCAAGTGAACACAGCTATGAGTCTATGCTAACAACTGGCAGGTTCTGCTGTGTTACACAGCTGACACTCGCCTGCAATAATAGGCAAAATAAATGTGAAGCCCAAGTATTGGGTCTACAACACAATGAAAGCCAGATATCCCTCAAAGGAAGGAAAACCAAGCAAAGGGGTCCTTTGAGGGATATCTGGCTTTTATTGTGTTGTAGACCCAATACAGGGGCTCCACAGTTTTTTTTGCAAATTACTGTTTCCCAGGGAGCTTTGCACTTTAGATTGCTGTGTTAAGACTCTTAAATGAGGCTCCGCGGTGTTTTCTGATGCTGGTCTCCCTGAGATCAGCTATTGTTTTGCTTGACTCGCCTGCAATAGCCAGGACTGGAGATGACCCGAGATGTCAATAGCAACCACAACATCTAAGTGGTTAGACAGAAGAGGGGTACGATCAACCAAAGGAAAGAAATCACAGCACTCCCACGTCTTCAATATATCTTCTTTATTCCACCACAGAAAAAATGCATTTTTTTCTGTGGTAAAATAAAGAAGATATATTGAAGACGTCGGAGTGCTGCGATTTCTTTCCTTTGGTTGATCATACTACACAAGGGGTCCGTGGGCCAGGACCTTACATCGCGTGCACCGCCACATTATGAACCTACGGTCTACTGACCACGGATGGTGCTGTCCCAACCCGCTTTTTTGACTGCATAGACAGAAGAGAGGGCCGCCTCTGTCACCTGTTCGGCTCCCCTGTGACAGGATGCTGAAGGACTGCCATCTTAGTAATCCAGAGGCATAAGCTTTTCATGTTCTGATCTCAGATATTGCTGAAGGTAGTTCTAGTGAAGCAGGGCCTAACTCTAGCATTTGCCACTGGGACCTACTTGGCCTGTACTAGATAGGCCCCATTCACAGTTACGTTTGAATTCCGGTGGCCTGATCTGGTTAAGGACCAGGCTGTTTTAGCTCACCGTATCTGGCATTGCTGGATACAGCCATGCACCACTGGATCGCCATTGACTATAATGGGATCTGGTGGTGATCCAGCCACTTTTCTGGCATAAATGCAGCGTTTTGGCTGGACAAATACCACTGCACGCAACATTTTTTTTTCGTTTTTTTTTTTTGGTCCTCCCAACAGCATTTAGGCCGGAACAGCCCTTTGGATCAGGTTACTGGATACACAACGCTACTGTGAACGTGACCTTAGAATCAAAATTCATTACTAAATTTCCAGAATTTAAAAAGTCAGGACAATGATATATTTCAGCTTTTCTTTCATCACATTTCCAGTGGCTCAGACATTTACATTCACCATTTTGACCATGTTTTTAAATAACTTTGACATTTCCAGAAAACAATGTAATGGTTTTAGAAGCTTCTGGATTAGCTAATTGGCATCATTTGAGTTATTTGCCGGTATGCTGGTTGCAATATTTTAAAGGGGTTCTCTCTCTTCAGCAAATAGCATTTACATGTAGAGAAAGTTAACACAAGGTACTTACTAATGTATTGTGTTTTCCCATATTGCCTCCTTTGCTGGCTGGAGTCATTTTGGAGTCAAATTATACACTGCTTGTACCTAGGGGTTATGACCACCCTGCAATTCAGCAGCGGTAGCCATATTTGCACACTATAGGAAGCAGTGGCAAGACTAGAATTGACTTGGTCCCACACCAAATTTTTTAATGCAACCCCCAACTCTCGTGCAACCCCCACTTTGTGGCTAGTCAAGATCGAGTTCTCAGACGAGGCCTGACAGCTGCTCTGTCCATTTCCTACAGTGTCACTGTATATAATGCATGCCTCCCAAGTGTCCCTCTTTTGGAGGGACAGACCCTCTTTTTGACTCAAGTCCCTCTATCGCTCTTTGATCCTTAAATGTCCCTCTTTTTGACCTGTGGAATTAATGCATAAATGTGCAATACTACATTTACTAAATTTCTCCTTACTAAACTATCTGTATGGTTTCTTCCTGTTTATTAGACTATAACTTCATTATTTTGTGCAATTTGGACCTTAAAGTATCTATAATCTGATGATTTATGTGCTAACATTTAAATAGATATTGAAGCGCAAGAAAAATAAATTGTCCCAGAGGCTCCATATGCTGTAAAAAAATAAAGGAACTGATCCTCACCTAACAAATCCCCAGCTGCTGTAGTTGTGATGAAGTCAGTAATTATGCTTTGGGCGGAATTAGAGGCATCACCTAGTATGAAAAATACTGCCATAATGCGCTCTGCACATATTGTCCCTCTTTGCGATTTTCAAAAGTTGGGAGGTATGATAATGTCATAGTATAATACTGTTAAGGGGGGCCTGACAATAAAACGTTTTAGTCCTTTTCATGAGTGGGCCCCTTCTGAGGATGGGCCCTAAAGCAGCAGCTTCCCCTGCCTCCCATATAGTGATGAGCAGCAGGGGCTATATTAGAATTTGCGATATTTCGCGAATATATGGGCGAATATTCCCCATATATTCGCAAATTCACAGTTATTTTCTTGATTGCAAAAAATCGGCAATGTAATATTCACTTAATGCGCGTGCAATACAGGCGTGGGTCACTTTGGGTACATTTTTCAAGCTGCTAGAAGTTTACTGAGTCTGGAGATAATGGTTGGCACGGCAGAACATTACAATAGCTTTATATGCAGGTAGATGTAGCTCCAATATATATTTGCGATTGTGAAAATCGGCAATTAATGATGAGCATATTTTTGCGCAATACGTGCAACTGGTGACATCACAGCACTATGTATGTATGAGCAGAACATGAGCATCACACTACCTAATACCCTGCACTCGAACCTATCAGCTACAGTATAAATCAATGTAACCTACACTGACTATCTCCCCCTAACTATCTGAATTATATATCTAAGTTTAACAGCAATCACACTGCTGTCTCTCTCAGAACTCCATTACACTACAGAAAATGGCTGCTGGGGAGGTTCCTTATATAGTAAGGGGTAGGCGACTTTCCTATTGGTTGCTAGGGATGTTGCTAAGCTCAGACAAAGAGATTGCAGCCTTCTCATTGGCCCCACAATTAAGAGGGAGGTTACTGATGAAAAAATAAAGTTGAATATTCGAAATTATGAATATATAGCACTATATTCTAAATATTCGCAAATTTTCAAAGTGACGATATTTGCGATAAATATTCGCGATTCGAATATTCCTGCCCAACACTATTCCCCTTATCCCCTACAGCTACACCCATGATAGGAAGTAGCATCGGCCTATGTGTACTCCAGCGGTCCCAGCCACCAGTGAGGCTGGTGCCTTTTCCTATAGTGTGAAAGCATGGCTACTGGATTACAGGGGGGTCATAACTTTGGAAACACTAGATGTATATTGTGATGGAAAAATGAATCCAGCCAGCAATATGGACTATCACAATACATTAGTAAGTGCTTTGTATTAACTTCCTCTACATGATAAATGCCATTTGCTGAAGTGAGACAACCTTTTAAAGCCTATAAGCTTCTTTGCCTGGCATCACTGGAAATGCAAAAAAAAAAAAAAAATCAGCCATCAGCCAATCAGCTATCAGAAAAAAGAATTGTGGAACTCCACAAGTCTGGTATGCAACTTTACTCATCTAGGAAGCACATGGCCATCATACCATTCCAGGAGGAAACACATTTTTTGCGTTTTCTAGAAATGAATGCACTTTGGTGATAAAAATACAAATCCTGTTCCCTGACCCCATGGACTTCAGAGCAGGCACATTGGAACAGTGGCCAGAACTGGCCCAGTTTGCTCTCGTTGTACTGTCTTTTCCATGGAGGACTGCGGACTGAATGAGGTGAAAGGATTTTCATACACTTCCGGCTGAGGCCTATGAATAGATCTGCCATTTCTGATGGTGACTATTTATCGCCAGCCCAATGCCACTGCCACTGTCTGCCTGCCATCATGTTCTGTACTGTATAGCTGCTGCTGCCACTGCATCTACTGCTCCTTCTCCTGCCTTTACCATTACCCCTACCCAGCTGCACATTTACTCCCTTCTTTGTGCCATGCTCTGCTGCTAATGCTGCGGCTACTGTTGTTGTCACTATTACATGTACACATCTTACCCTTTCCACATCCACATCCACACTGTATTTTTAATAATCCCCAAAAAATTAAGAAGTTTTGGATGTTTGTTTAGAACAAGCTTCTATTGACATTACCGTGTGAGTATAAACAATGGCAAGCATCTGCTCCCTGCAAGGCATCATTTTTGGACTGCTTGTTCAGAACAAGACATTTTTTTCCAATAACACATTGTGTGTTTAAACACCATCTGCCCCCAATAAGGGACAATTTTTAAACATAAACTGGTGACGGAGACCCTTAGCAAACCACTTTATCACCTAATTGTATTAACCAAGCCATTTTGCAAAATTCTGAATTGAATAGCTCCTGCACTAGAGCTGTCTGATACCCAGCACACACCAGGTGAGTCAGTTAAAGGAATTGTGGTGGAGAGAGCCAGTGTGTGATGTATTGAGCAGCTCCAGCGCTGGATTTGTTCAAAGAGACTTGGTCAGTTCAAGTTAGGGCACCTTAAAACTGGCAATAGATTCTTTTTAATGTCTCCTTCACACATAAATGTTTGTGATTTTTTTTTTACAAGCATTTTTATTAGTGATGTTTTTTAAGTCACCCGTTTTTGATGTTTTTATCAAGCAGTTTTATTTCTCTATATAGAGGCCTATGGGAAAATGCCTGAAAAAAATGCCATACCCAGAGCATGCTGCATTAAACAAAAAAAAAGGCATGTTTATTACTGGGTTTCATAATTCTCATAGACTTACAGCTAACATCTGGAGGTGGCATAAAAACTTTGTTAAAAGAAGGCAGCAAAATAAGCAAACCAGCAAAAAGCCACAGAAAAGCTATGTGCAAAAACCAACCAAAAATACCATCATAATCCATTCCAATCACAAATTTGGCACAAGCTTTAGATCATTCAGCTATTATTTTACTATCCATTCTTGACAATAATGTTTCTTTCCCACTGATGAGATCTGGACTACTGGTGCAGATGGGGCTTGCAGCCAATGGAACAATTGCTGTATAGCAGACATCATTTAACAGACCTGCATGCTACATTAGACCGTGCCATTTTAATTCCTTTGGAACTTCCCAGAATACATGCATCAAAGACACATCTAGCAGCTGCAGAGCTAAAATGAACACTTATACATTGGAGTTTCATCTCAACTTCATGGGAATTTAGTGCATCATCATCAATTAGTCTGGTTTTAGCATGGCAGAATAGCTGATGAGAGCCACTAGAATGCTACAATAGTGGACATGAGACATATATGAAATGATGGCAATTAGATGCTGGATTGTTTGATCCCACACTGAAAATTAGCTATGACATCAATAGTACAAATCAAATGGTTTACAGGTACAGTCAGTGCAGGTGTCTATACACCTTCAATAGCTGTCAGCCACCAAACAGCTCTTCTTCCCAGGTCCTGCCTCAATAGGTTCTCAAAGGGATGAGTGGAGTATGCTGCTGCCAGACACCTCTGATGGTTAGAGATGAGCGAAGTTCATAAAAATTCGATTCGGCTGCTTTGCCAAATTTTACAAAACAATTTGCATTGTGACAAATTACTTCATCATGAACCGCATTTCTTTATAAGTAGCAGGCACATCACTAAACCCCTCAGATGCGTTCATAACTGATTGCATCATCTGATTAATATTTAGGCCTTTCAAGGGTTAATATATATATTTTTTTAAATTAAATTGTACTTACCCTTATCCATTTGATTGCGAAGAAGCCACCGCGGCCAACTTGCTTGAAGATCCAGCGCGAAATCTCGCGCAGTGCGTGATGACGTCATCACACTGGCCAGCGTGGTGACATCATAAGTCACCGAGCACGAGATTTCATGCAGGAACTTCAAGCAAGATGGCCATGGCGGACTCTTCGTGCTCAAATAGATGAGGTCAGTATCATTTTTTACTGCCATTTCAGGGAAAATTGATTTGTTACCACAAAGCACGAGGAGATTTGGCTTTGTGGCGAACCAAATTTTCCCTGAAATTCAAATCAAAGTCTACTTCAGATACTTCGATTCATTCAACACTACTGATGGTGACTTGAACTGGAATTCAACATGCTCAATCCTTCTTTCCGGGGGTGGACTGGCCATATATCCTACAGGGAAATGGGCCAATGCCCAGGAGCCACCCGAGCCCTTTTCACGGCTTCTGTCCAGGTACATACCGATCTGATGCTTTCAGCATTAATTAATGTTGGGAGTATCAGGCCAGCAGCCGCAGGTGCCCTCCTAAGTTCAACGGTATCACCATTCTCAGTATAATGATAGGACAGCACTTTATGCTGTGGTATTTGGTTTTGCTGTGGGCTGGGAGGTATTTTGTGCTACACTATGGTATTTCTGGCCGCACCTATTTCTGTTGTCCCTGCCTACTTGTGATACCCCCTTCTGTCCATTTGGACTCGCCTACTACTTGGGGCCACTTTTAGTTTATTTTTTCCGGTACCACTTTAAGTTCCCAGTCCGGCCCTGCTTTTTTCCCATGATATTATCTGTTGGGAGACAGTTGGAAGGCCCCTGTACACAAAACATAGCTGTTCCCAGAAAAATTGTCAGGTTTGGCCAAGCTTACTCTTAGTGCCTTCACACGTGGAGGAAAAGTCCAGCAGAAGGAAACGTGTAGGTTTGGATTTTTGCAAAAGTGTGGATTTTGGTGCAGATTTCTGTGCATATTACCATGCAGCCCCTTTTGAAATGACAAAGGGCATTCTGCTCTAGAAAAGCGGCAACACATTATTTTTTACGCAGTAGAATGTTATTGCATTGTAAAAACACAGGGCAGGGATTAACAATTTTTAATTTTCCCCACAGGATAACATGGCAGATTTTTCCACCGTGTGTTTATAGGATCATTAAAACTCAGATACATTGGCACACATGGTACTGTCGGGGTCCAAACTGATGGAGATTCCGAGCTATTAGATGTCACACATATAAGTTCTTTTCATTTTAATTCAAAAGTAGTGACTTACCGGATTAATAGGATTTTCAGATCAACAGGTGGCAGATTTGGGGAGTTTGACACTTACTCCAAGCAACAACTGAAAATACACCTTTGGCCAAAGTCATGGAGCTGAACATGCTTCCAAATTTTCATTAACCAGAATGGTGCCATTACAGAGATCCATTGCTCACCTACTAGGCCACAGCTGAAGCCAGTGCTGCCATAACAATAGAGCAATGCTGTTTTGAGCCCCTTCAGAGTGAATATAAGAGATATATGCAGACAGCATAATATGTTATGATGATGAATACCTCTCTGCTACTAACTAATAGATAACAGGATACCAGTGATGATGGGGCTTATATAAAGTTAAGATGTTAAAATTGCCTCCGCAAATTTATGTCTCTTAGTCTCCATGATGCATCATTTCTACGGTAACTCCAGTTAACAGGGCCACCATCAGGTCAGTACTGCAGTCAGAGGCCCGGAGTATCTGGGGTGCCCAGGCCCAGGCACGTTGGGTCTCTGACATCATCAGCCTCAGTAGTATTCACTTCAGTGAATACGAATGAAGCTGTGTGGTCCTTCAGTTCAATATGGGTTGGGTGAAGGGCCCTCTCCTAACACACAGAACTGAACCCTAGACCATCTGCCCGCAGGCACTAGGTACAACTACACTATTGAACCACACTGTTATAAGGAAATGATTTTCTGTCCCTAAAAATCTTCTAAACAGTAGTACTGTTTTCTTCAAAGGCATAATATGAAATAAATAGTATTGTTGTTTAATAGCTTTTAGGCATTTTTAGTTCCCAGCTTTTCTTTTAAAGTAAAAGTAAAACATTTTTTGCAAAGTTAATGTTACTAAAAAAAATAATGGAGCAAAAAAATTGAAAAATTAAATAAAAATAGCTAGTTGTATACAGTAAGTATCTGTCAGCTTTTTTTTCTGTTAAGTTAGGTTCACATCACTGTTTTGTGTTCCGTTCTTCTGATCTGTCAAATCCTTTATTTTAAGCATCTGTTATTCTCAGTTATGGTCCTTTTGCATCTGTTTCAACCATTTCCATCTAAGATCCGTTAGGTTAGATGGAAGAAAAAGTCCTTCCTGGATAAAGGATCAGTTTTTTTCTTTTCTGCTCTTCTGTTCTTCAAGTCTCAAAACGTATACATAGTAACATAGTATATAAGACCGAAAAATCTGTCCATCCAGTTCGGCCTGTTTCCTACAAGTTGATCCAGAGGAAAAAAAAACACTTAAGGGGAAAAAATTTCTTCCTGACTCCAATCAGGCAATCAGAATAACTTCCTGGATCAACGACCCCTCTCTAGTAGCTGTAACCTGTAATATTATTACACTCCAGAAATACATCCAGGCCCCTCTTGAATTCCTTTATTGTACTCACCATCACCACCTCCTCAGGCAGAGAGTTCCATAGTCTCACTGCTCTTACCGTAAATAATCCTTTTCTGTAGATCAAGATAACAAGTTTCCTAGAAGGTCTAGGAGTATCATACACAATTTGGGTAGAATACATTCAGACCTGAAGCAAATTGATCGACCAATTTGGTTGAATTGAATCCAAATCAAATGTTTAGTGATTGACTCATCTCCAGTGGAAATCATATCTATCAACTGGTTTCTATAGAGATATCTATTTTTTCTGATAGTTTTTGAAGTGACCAATTAAAAATAAAGCTGAAAATGCAGCTTTATCCTGGTGGGAAGGTAACATTTCCTAAAGTTATGCTAACCTACGGCAGTCAGTCCTCCACGTTTCAGAGATACGTAGATGTCCTCATGAACTGTTTGTGAATCTGCCCCTAAATAAATGTTCTGCTTCTCGTTTTATCTTCGGTACGATGTTGGCCACAACTCACAAGCTATTCAGAGCCTGAATAGAGGAAAATCTTATACTTGTTATATTAAAAAGCAGCAAATAGCAAGCAGCGTCTTCTGTATAAGTTATAAACATCAAATTCATTTGTGACGAGATTTAGATGAAATATGTTTAATAAACTTTTTTTCACTGTACCAAAATGCATGTGCTGATGTGATGCTGCAGTACCTACCTGTAAACACTAGGGGAGCAAGTCTTTATAAACTAAATTAATTCACCTAGTGATTAGATCTTATTTTAACATTCTAAATTGGTAATAAAAATGTCCCCATTCCATTCCTTCATAGACACCATTGTGTGGTAAGAGTGAATTCATTTGTTATACCTATCAAAGATAAACTCCTCTTTGAATTATGGTCTTTTTTCATTTGGTTGCCTTTTCTTTTCACTCTCCATGCAGTTCACTTCACACAATTGCTTCATTTAAGATGACTTTTCTTGGCTTCAGGAGCAGGTGCTCTGGGATTTTCTATCCAAAACAATCACTTGGAATTCATTTGTATTCTGCTCGGACAATTTGTAGCTTGCTAGACTTATAGACAGCACATGTGCTCCTTGCAGATTGGAAATGGATAATATTGTACTACTGCTATCCATATAGTTAAACTCTTTTCTTAAAGTCCGTGCTCACACGACTTTTCAGGTTTTCATTTGACATATAAGCTGCAAAGAATGCTAACATTGATTTGGTGCAATTTGCTTAGGGATGGCTGGAAAATTAGGTTGCCATCTAAAGGCCCCTTCACATGGACCAATCATTGGGCTGATTATCAGGAAAAAAAAAGTTTGTTGGAATGCTCATTCCTGATAGTTGGCCTGTGTTAAGGTGTGGACAATTACCCTATAAACGAGCAAATGTAAATTTTTTGTACGAAAGCATCGTTGATGTGAACGCCATTGTTTCTGAATCGCATATCATCACCTGCATCATCGGCTGCCCAGAAACAATGAATCTGTATGAGGGCGAGCGATCACAACAAGGATGCTCGTCCTTATGAGAAGGAGATGATTGCTGCATCATGTAAATGCTGATCTCACCTTCTCTGACGAATAGGCAATTATAGGGAACATATTCAAACAAATTAATTGCCTGCTCAGTCAACCCATATAAAGGAACCGTAAATATGTGGCTACACAGTCATGAGATGGCCATACACAGTCAAAAGCTGTCATCTCAATGATCCTTCGGCCAACAGTTATCTTTCCTGACTACCCTACACACATAAACGTTCAGTTTGGCCAAGTGTATATGTGTTGTCTATGGGGAGAGAGGAGAGAGCCGCTGCCAGACACTTCTCTGGGAGAACAAAAGGATCTGGTTGAAGTCTGCCTGATCCTGCTCCCCCGACATCATACACATTATGTTGTCAGCTGAACCTGCCACATCTGCTGGCATCATGGTGCAATGTTCTAAAGTTAAAGGGGTTGTCCACTTACAGTGATACCTTTTTGTTAGAAGAGCCCCTGATTATAAGCTAATTGCATGATGTACTGTAGATACAAGGACTCCCAGCAGAGGAGAAATTTTTACTGCAGTGCCAACACAGGAAAATGAGATATTACATTGTTCACAATATCAGTGGTTCACCAAAAGCAAGGGGCGGTCTTTATAGTCAGAGTCAGTGACTGATAAGGGTCCTATTCCCCTCTTTTTTATTTAGAATTCCCTTAAAATGTTATTTGAAAATGAGTGTCCTCAACTGAACAACCCCTATTATTAATAAGTAAATATATATGGAGGTCACCAACATTATTACTGACACATATGAAGTTGTCTTAAGGTGTGGCTTACAGTTTGCGATTTACAAAAATTGCTCAGATGTCTGTACCAAATTTACCAACATTCATGTACCTTGTTAGAAGACCATCTTAGGAAATTTGCCCTGTCAATATTCCTTTTGGTTCTCTTGTAGATATGGAACACAAGATAGTTATTCTGGTACTCAAAGTAGTAGCATTGTCCAAATAGTGATATACAAGTTTATTGGTGCTTATTTAAAGAGCCTTTCAACAGCTTGATGTATAGTGAAAAGAAGGTGAATGATCGTTATTACGATTGTTTGTCCCCCATACAGTTTGCATGTTGTTGGCTTGCGCACAGGGCAAGGTTCTGCTGACATATGAAGATTTTTGGTGCCGCATGAAAGATGGATTCACCCAAAAAGCTTAGTTTGTCAGGTGATCGTTGGCACACTTATATTAGCAATGAGCATTCCTAAGAACCTTTGTTCCTGATAATGGGCCCGATCCTCAGCCTGTGTAAAAGGGTCCTTTCCTGTAGAACTATATAAAATGATAAAAACTCACATCATTACTGTTACAGAAATTACCTTTGTAGCCATGTTGCGCTAAAGTGCGACAAACACAAGGAATTCCCCCGTGCTTAAAAGCACATGTAATACGCCCTTTTGGAACGGAATCAGCACGATAAAAGGATCAACTCGTCTTGACTCTACATGACTCTGAAGAGGTACCTCCAGTCCTTACACAAAAGAGCGTATTACACGTGCTTTTAAGCACGGGGGAATTCCTTGTGTTTGGCGCATCATGGCTACAAAGGGAATTTCTACAACATTACAAACCTTGAATAATAAAATTTATTTTATCAATGATCCATAACTCAAAGTCCCCTTTAACATCCAACGAAGATAAAGAACAGCACTCCAGTAATGATTGCAGTAAATGAAGGGTAAGAGCTCCCCCTCCCCATCAGAAATAGGCCTAAAGACCTTTGTATTGGGACATCTCAACTAAGAAAGATGGTGGGAATGGGACTCAGAAATGAATACCACCACCCCTATTTGCCCAAAAGGGTACTTGACAAGTGTTGGCCTTGGTGTTAACAATTCCTTTAAAGGGAACCTGTCACCTAGAAAATGCATATTAAACCTCCAGCCAGCAGTACCTCATTGCAGCCTGTAGCCGGATTATAAAGGTGTCTGTGTCTTTTCTGTACAATGCACGAAAATTATTGAAGTCAAATGAGCAGCGGCTTTTTCACCTGAAGTCAAGCATGCCCCCTTTCCTCCCCATAGAGTTTGATCGATAGGATGTCCAATTTTTTCACTGCTGGGCACTTGAACGTAGTCTTGTGCATGCGCAGGCTCGCGTATGCAAGGGCCTGAGCACTGAGTTTTGGAGAAATGGAGAAAACCATCATACGGTGGAGTGGAACAGTGCACAGGCGCCCACATTGCAGAGACACAGCGCACGAGCAAGACTACGTTCACGCGCCCGGCAGTGAAGGAATTGGACATCCTATCAATTAAACTCTAAGGGGAGGGAAATAGGGCAGGGCGCGCTTGACTTCAAGGCTATTGTTTACATAGCGCGGCCAGCTGAATAAAAGTCTTTTTTTCAGACTTTTGGCGCATTGTACTCAAAAGACACAGATGCCTTTATAATGCTGCAGGCTGCAATAAGGTACTGCTGGCGGTTTAATATGCATTTTCTTAGTGACAGGCTCCCTCTAAACTGTGTATTATATAAAGTAGCTCTCAGTATACAGGACCCCTACCCATTACCCATTTATGTAGGTAAAGTGCTATGTGCAGTGGTGGTTTGGCACTTTATGTATATTAGTAAATTAAAAACCAAATAATGATGTTACATGGAATCATTAACACCTGAATAATATCTTCTATTCAGTATCTTCAACGCTAAACCTTTAAAGGGCATTGCTATCTTGACAAGGTATTCATTTTTAACATTTCTTGGAAAAAAAAGCATAAGCATGTGCGTTACTAAATTGTCTTGTCCTGGGAGATTACTGCATATACAGAGAGCTCTGAATCCTTTATTAATTCAAAAAGCTTAATTACCTGTCAAAGAGCAAATAAATTGCGGACATAAATAGCCAGAGATAAAAATTGCACTGAGGTGGTACGGCTATGTACACAAGGGAAATTATAAGAAACTTAAAACTGAAATTGTAGTCTCTCTCACAAAAAATTTGGGTACAATGGTGGAGGAGGAGGAGGAGGAAAAGACCAGCCTATTAACTGCCTTCTTCTCTACTGTATTTACACAGGAAAATACAATGACAGGTGATATGACAAGGAATAATTTAAATTCTCCATTGCACGTCACCTGCTTAACCCAGGATGAAGAACAGCAAAGCCTAAAAACACTAACATAGACAAATCACCGGGTGCAGAGGGCAAGAATTCAGTACTGTGATAGACAAATGCTTATTTCTAATATTTAAGGATTCTACAATGATGGGGTCTGCTCCATGAGCCAGTAGGCATCTATCCTTTATTGTGGGTAAAATATTTGAAGGCATTTAATGACATGCTAGTCTGGAATATGTCAATGGTAATACAGTAAGTGTATAACATCATAACAGAATGGATTTATGAGGGATCGGTTCAGTCAAACTAAACTGAACAGCTTCCCTGAGGAGGTAAATTCGAGATTAGACCAAGGAAATGATATGGATGTTGCGTATCTGGGCTTTTCAAAGACATTTGATACTGTACCACATTAAATGTAGAGATGTCGCGAACATAACATTTTCTGTTCAAGAACGGCGAACGCAAACTTTCCCAAATGTTCGCGAACTGGCGAACCGGGCAAACCGCAATAGACTTCAATAGACAGGCAAATTTTAAAACCCACAGGGACTTTTTCTGGCCACAATAGTGATGGAAAAGTTGTTTCAAAGGAACTAACACATGGACTGTGGCATGCCGGAGGGGGATCCATGGCAAAACTCCCATGGAAAATTACGTAGCTGACGCAGAGTCGGGTTTTAATCCATAAAGGGCATAAATCACCTAACATTCCTAAATTGTTTGGAATAACGTGCTTTAAAACATCCAGTGTGTGTATACGATCAGGTATGATGTTGTATCGATCAGGTAGTGTAAGGGTTACGCCCGCTTCACAGTGACAGACCAAACTCCCCGTTTAATGCACCGCAAACAACCGCAAAGAGTTGTCAATAGTTGACACACTAATGACATAAATTTTATTCCTCTATGCTTCAATCTTGGTGTAGTGATGCTCGTGCACATGTTTGGGAGATTGCAGGCGGTGGCGGTTTTTCAAAGCCTATGGTTGTTCTGAAGTAGTTCAGTGACAGTTAAGTGACCCAGAAAACAATAATTCTGCAGTGTGGGCCCATTGTTGGCCTAGTAGGCTTTAATGATTACCTTAGATGATCACAAAGAAAATTTATGTTTTTTCTATGAAAAATTATCCAGCCAATCGCTTTTGGTCTGTTCACAATGAAGCAACGACCTTATCATCTGGGGTGTGCCAACATACTCATAGAGGTGATCGCTTCATTGTGATACGCAAGCCCCTTTACCACAACAAGGTAACGATCACGAAGGGGAATTGACACATGTATGTGCCTTTTTTTTGTTTTTGCAGCCACAGTGCTGCACCATAGGACAGAAAAATTAGGCATGTACACATGCCTGAAAAATTAGGTTTATTGTTGCATTTAGGGGCGTAGCTATAGGGGGTGCAGAGGTAGCAGTCGCTACCGGGCCCAGGAGCCTGAAGGGGCCCAAAGAACCTTGTGCCACATAAGAAGACACACAAAGCACTGAGGGAAGGGGGGCCCAAGCTGAACTCTTGCACCAGGGCCCATGAGCCTTTAGCTACGCCCCTGGTTGCATTCGCTGCTGTAGCAGCGGCCAGAAAAATTCATGTTTTCCATTCAGAAAGTGTACTAAAACATTGCGGCTTGAACCCTAGTTGGTGGCGGAGAAGTCACGCAAGTCATCCGGCATGCAGAGATAAAATACAGCAGCGTGTGGACCATTTTTAGCCCAAGGCAGCTCATCTCATCAGGCCTTTTTTAGTCAAATGTATCCCCCTCTGTCAGTCCCTTCGGTATCCACGCCTCATTCATCTTAATAAAGGTTCGGTAATCTAGACTTTTTTGACATAGACGACTTCTCTTGTCAGTGACAATACCTCCTGCTGCGCTGAAGGTCCTTTCTGACAGGAGACTTAAAGCGGGGCAGGCCAGAAGTTCTATCGCAAATTGGGATAGCTCAGGCCACAGGTCAAGCCTGCACACCCAGTAGTCAAGGGGTTCATCGCTCCTCAGAGTGTCGATATCTGCAGTTAAGGCGAGGTAGTCTGCTACCAGACAGTCGGGTCATTCTCTGAGGGTGGACCCCGAAGGGCTGTGGCTATGCGTAGGACTCAAAAAGCTCTGCATGTCCTCCCTCAACAACACGTCTGTAAATCGTCCTGTCCTTGCCGGCGTGGTCGTGGTAGGAGGAGGATTACTTTCACCTCTTCCCCTGTTAGATTCCTGTTGTGCTGTGACATCACCCTTATACGCTGTGTAAAGCATACTTTTTAACTTGTTTTGGAACTGCTGCATCCTTTTCGACTTCCAGTAATTCGGTAACATTTCAGCCACTTTCTGCTTATACCGGGGGTCTAGTAGCGTGGCCACCCAGAACAGGTCATTCTCCTTCAGCCATTTTATATGAGAGTCCCTCAACAGGCATGACAGCATGAAAGTGTAATTCTTTTTTAGATTAGTGGTACTATGCGTGCAAGTCTGTGGGCCTGACACACACTGGCAGGCAACTGAAATCATATTAAGGGTAAAAATTAAATGACTTTTTTATCTGCAAGGTACTGTGCCACCCGATATGAGTGTGGATGTCATTGTTATGGGGATCTGTGGATGTCATTGTTATGGGAGATTTGTGGATGGCACTGTTATGGGGGATCTGTGGATGGCACTGTTATGGGGAGGGGGGGGGTAGGTGGATGGCACTGTTATGGGGGGGGATCTGTGGATGGCACTGTTATTGGGGATCTGTGGATTGCACTGTTATATATGGGTCATCCACAGATCCCCCACCCTATAACAGTGCCATCCACAGGCCCCCACCCCTTAACAGTGCCATCCACAGATGTCCCACATAAAAGTGTCATCCATAGATCCACCCCCCCCCCCCGCTCCAGTGCTGACTTATGCAAATATAAGATGCCTCATTAAATTACAGGTGATTAAACGAATAAACATGCCTTCTCACTTGTAATATTACCGAAACACAGTAACAGCTTCTGTACAACGCAGGCAGGCCGGCGGCAGCGGGGCTCCCTGACGTCACGTGCTTGCGCTGCCTGCTTCATTCATAAAGTAGGCAGCGCAGGCACGTGACATCAAGGAGTTACGCTGCCTGCGGTGTACAGAAGCTGTTACTGTGTTCGGTAATATTACAAGTGAGGGGGCATGTTTAATCGTTTAATCACCTTTCATTTAATGAGACATTTTATATTTGCTTAAGGCAGTACTGGAGCGGCGGGGCCGGAGTACAGTAAACGCACCGGCCCGCCACACTTGCCGGCCCCCAGCTTCCCCTCCCAGTCCCTCCCTGCTCGTACATCGCAGCCTGTAATGCTGGAGCATCGCAGACTGCGATGTTAAATGTCAGCATTCGCCCCATAAGACGCAGCGGCATTTTTCCCCCATTTTTTTTGGGGGAGTGCGTCTTATGGGGCGAAAAATACGGGTATACCAATAATACAGAGGGGGCCATAATATATCAAAATAGTACAGAGGGGGCCAAAATATATACCAATATTACAGAGGGGTCCATTATATATTCTAATAATACAGAGGGGACCATTATATATACTAATAATACAGAGAGGGCCGTGATATATTCTAATAATACAGACGGGGCCATAATATATTCTAATAATACAGAGGGGGCCATTATATATTGTAATACAGAGAGGGCCATAATATATTCTAATAATACAGGGGGGGCATAATATATACTAATAATACAGAGGGGGCCATAATATATTCTAATAATACAGAAGGGGCCATAATATATTCTAATAATACAGAGGGGGCCATAATATATTCTAATAATACAGAGGGGGCCATAATATATTCTAATAATACAGGGGGGGGGGGCATAATATATTATAAAAATACAGAGGGGGCCATAATATATTCTAATAATACAGGGGGGGAATAATATATTCTAATAATACAGAGGGGGTCATAACATATTCTAATAATACAGAGGGGGCCATAATATATTCTAATAATACAGGGGGGTCATAATATATTTTAATAATACAGAGGGGGCCATAATATATTCTAATAATACAGAAGGGGCCATAATATATTCTAATAATACAGAGGGGGCCATAATATATTCTAATAATACAGAGGGGGCCATAATATATTCTAATAATACAGGGGGGGGGGGAATAATATATTCTAATAATACAGAGGGGGTCATAACATATTCTAATAATACAGAGGGGGCCATAATATATTCTAATAATACAGGGGGGGGGGCATAATATATACTAATAATACAGGGGGGGGGGCATAATATATTGTAATACAGAGACGGCCATAATATATTCTAATAATACAGAGGGGGCCATAATACTGTATATACTAATAATACGGAGGGGGCCATTACCTATACTAATAATACAGAGAGGGCCATGATATGTTCTAATAATACAGAAGGGGGCAATATATTTACTATCCATACAGAGAGAATTATACATATGGGCACTACCACTGACTAAAGTCCTCTCTGTCCGCTGTTTTCCCTACACAGTATCTCTTACCATACTTTCATACAACATGGGGGCAATGTTGGACATCTCTCAGGAGACCCCTCTACATGTCTTTCTAATGAGGCTATTCTTGATGCTACCATCAGCCTTGGATTCTGCCACAGATCTTCCTACAAATTGAAATTTTCGTCTGAGCATAGCCTAAGGCAGGGATGCCCAACCCGTGGCCCTCCAGCTGTTGCAAAACTACAGCTCCTAGCATGCCCAGACAGCTTACAGCTATCAGCCTACAGCAGGGCATGGTGGGAGTTGTAGTTTTGCAACAGCTGGAGGGCTGCAGCTTGAGCATCCCTGGCCTAAGGGTACGGCCACATGGTGAGGTTTATGCAGTTTTGAAAGCCAAAACCAGGAGTGAATTGTAGACAGAATAGGGTCCACGGACTCTGAGTAAGGCCTCATTTATTTGACTATAATCCAGTTGATTTTAGTGTCTACACTGTGGCCTGAACCGTATTATGGTAAATATCCCTATTAGTTTGGGTCATTGAGAATAAATGTTATTCAAAGGCATTTTATTAACCACACTAAAATATATTATATAGTAGATAGCAAGGACGAATGATCAGTATTGCCCAGAATACCCTCAGTCCACTCTTTTGTGCAATCATTTATGTGGCACTTTTCATATCTAGAATATATCTCAGACCTGGAACTGACATGACTTTTGTTTTAATTTTCCTTGGTTTCAGACAGCATAGTTTAATGTGCAGTTAGGTCCATAGTCACTGGACCATATGTCTCATCAGATAGACAGTCTTGTAAGTTTAATATGAGTAAAAATGTGAATTCGGCCTTCATGAGTAGACTGATCTCCAAATACTAAAGGGTTAGAGAAGCTTTTGTTTCGGAAGTGACCATCTTTATTGCCTACCTATTATTTGCCTTTGTCAACCATCTGTCCCAGGGCAAATTGGCGTCTGCCAGCTGAGTTTACCTCCCTAGTGCTTTGGGCATGCTTAAGGCTTCTCTGCAAAACAAAAGAAGTGGTAAGACCTTTTGTATCTGATGCATACGTTCTTCATCCCTGAGGTGCCCTTTATATATTCATCTTTACCAAGCAGCCTTTTGTGGTTTCAGACCCCAGATGGAAGCCTGCAGCTCTGCTGTCTATTGTCAAAGGACCTGCATTGAAACTGTGTAATAGAGATTAGTCCGTAATTAGTGGATATTTCAGAAGCAGATGAGCAGATGAAGAGAATTATCACCAGGCTGATCACAAGCAGAACCCAGATAAACAAAGAAGATACAACATCTACACAGCTAATTACACAAGGTTCTAGATAAACCCCTAGTAAAATATAAAAGTGTTGCCCTAAAATTATCATATTTATTTCCCATACTGGGATTTGACTAAGCTATTGTGTTATTTTAATAAAATGACCAGAAATATTCACAGTTGCCCCTTACATTTTCAAGACTAGTGGGGGCAAGCTGCCCTCAACAGACTTCCCTGTGGTCTTTCTAACAAGAAGATATTTTCCTCTTGAAATCTCCTCCTAATGGTTCCTCAGCATGGGGCGTTCACACAATAAAAGGTAATCCGTGACTGGAAGTCATCAATGCTTTCACCAATGTTACCAGTAGATAAAAGGGACACTACCATCAGAAAGGAGTATTTCTTTTAACTCAATATTCATAGAAAATCATTTTTAGAAATTCTGGCTGTTTGTCCTTCTGTAGCAGTCAAGACAATAGATAAAATCTCCTATATAGATAGGTAATCAATATTCAGTTTACTGCTGCTGTGAGGGTAAAGATATCAACTGAAGGGTAATCCTCGTTGTACTAGTAGGTGTAGAATTAGAACAGTATGGCAGCACTGGTTTTCTCTTGATAGGCCTTGATAAAGATAACTTATCAGGGTGATTTTGTAATTGAATCACTCAACTCCCTCCTCTCTGGCCACAGTGAATGGTCTGACTGAGAAAGTCAAGAGAGGCTGTTTGCCATGCTAAATGTCCAAAGAGGAAGGTAAAGAACCAGGACAGAAAGTAGAATATATGGAAGGACTTCAAAAAATTACATTCAGAAAACACCCATTAAAAAAAAAAAAAAAAATCTAGAAAAAACCTCACCTGTATTCACTTCTATGGGATTGTCGAGTGCAGGGCTCACAGCAGTTCCATAGATAAAAATGGAGTGGCATATATTGTGACTGCAGCCAGACGCCTTATTGCCAGATTTTTGGAAAAGAACTGCCCCACCCAACCAAACTGACCTTATTGCGAATGTTATGGAGGTCAGGAAGATGGAATACCTGTCCACTAGCTTATTTAACCATATTGAGTGGTTTAACAAGATCTGGCAATCGTGGGACGACTACTTGGACCCATGTCTACGCTGATTTATGTAACCTTTCCCCCTTCTCCTTATGTCCCATGTCTTTTGTCTATACCTCCCGTCTTAACTGTGTGTCCCGTGTCATATACTTTTTGACTTAACACTAGTTTGAAAAAGTCGATGCATATTATACCAGTCACATTATTCTATGCTACATCCATACTTTGGTTCATTTATTGCACCTGTTTATGCTTATTGTCTTGTTTTATACTATTCTGTGGATTCGGTGGGTTACTACCCTCATACTTTATTACCTTTATGTTGTATATCTTATCGTGCCTGTATTTCGTTAGATTGTCACACCATGTTGCACAGGCTTGTAATTATTATTGTTTATTTGCAATGACTTAGGGCTCTTTCACACTTGCGTTCTGAGGATTCGGCGGGCACTTCCGTCCCACCGGATCCGTCAGAACGCAAGTCGCCTGAAAGCATTTAAAGACTGATCAGGATCCTGATCAGTATTCGAAATGCTTTCAGGTTACCATGGCAGCCAGGACGCTACTGAAGTCCTGGCTGCCATGGTGCTCCGCAGCAGTGTACATACCTGCACTGCGGCCGCCGGGCACTCCTTCATGACGTCACAGGTCCAAGCGGCGCATAGATTAATGCACCGCCTGGACCTGTGACGTCATGGAGGAGCACCCGGAGGCCGCAGCACAGTTTAGTACACTGCTGCGGAGTACTTACCATGGCAGCTAGGACTTCAGTAGCGTCCTGGCTGCCATGGTAACTGATCGGAGCACCAGCTTACACTGGGGCCCCGATCGGAACTCCACCTGCGGATGCGCAGAGCTAAACGTCGGATCCGGCGATGCGCCGAAACGACGTTTAGCTTAATTCCGGATTAATGCACTTCAATGGGCATTAAATCCAGATCCGGCGTTACGGCATATCTTCCGGATTTTTGGACGGAGACAAATCCGCAGCGTGCTACAGTTTTGTCAACGTCCAAAAAACGTTCACATACTGAACGGAAGACATCCTGATGCATCCTGAACGGATTTCTCTCCATTCAGAATACATTAGGATAAATCCTGATCAGTTTCTTTCCGTCCTAGAGCCCCGAGGACGGAACTCTAGGACGGAAAGCAAAAACGCAATTGTTAAAGAGCCCTTAATAAAAAATTGACAATAAAAAAAAAAAAAAGAAAAGAATGGCGTGAAGGGCGCACATGCACACCACTGCTTCATTCTCATGGTGCAGTCCAGCAGCACTTGTGGACCCCTGCTCTCGTGATCGCTGGGGGTCCCAGAGGTCGAACCACTGGTGATCAAACACTTATCCCTATCATGTGGATCAGGAATAAGTGTTATTATTAGCACAGCCCATTTGATTTAAAAAAAAAAATGGATGAAAGTGTCCCTTTACCTTTTACTAACTGTATCTGTGAAGAAAATGTTCTGCGAATCTCGATGCAATTGTGAAATCTCTGCCTATTTCTGCAAGCAGTGATGCAAACTAAGCTTTATTAAAGCAGGAACATGGAGCTCCCGATGAAAAAAACATTTCATTTAATGCTGTCAATAACAGCTTACATGAGCATTTTTTTAATTCACCTTTTGCTGATTCATCAGTCAGGGAATATAATAGTAGTCACTGTTCATCCATTATTCGCCCAGAGCAAATATGAACCATGTGGATTTGCCCAGTGAAAGCTAAGCATATTGCAAAGAGTTTCATAAAAATCATCAATGTGTGAATCAAATAAATATTTATTTATCCTTGCTCATATAGCACCAACATATTCTGCAGTGCTGTACAGAGATTGCCATCACTCACATTAGTCCCTGTCGCCAATGGAGCTCACAATTTAAGTTCTATCTCAAACAATCTAGAACCAAGTTCCTACCAATATGCTTTCAGAGAATTTTGAGTAAGGCTAGTGCAGTGTCCCACTCGTGATCTTGGGCACAGCAAACTTGTTTTATTATGTTTTATTGTCATATATTATGTCTGAATGTCATACTTCATCTCATGTCATATTCTCCCATGTCATTATGTGATTCTGTGTAAGATCCTTTCATTTAGGCTAATTAAAATTGCACCACACTAGTCTGACCACTAGATGGGGGCAGTGTGACAGTGTATATATAGCTTAGCTCGGGCCTAGTCTGTGGAGTTCTTTCCAGAAGGTGATTCAGTGTGCAGTCATGTAGCTGCTAGCTGGAGGGAGGCCTTCTGCCTCTCTGCTCTCTCTCTCTGATGGCTCCAAAGTCCAGGGTTAAAGCCTACAAGATTCAGCCTAGAGGTGACAAATCTACTTCTATAGCTTGCTCTTCCGGGTTGACCAGTGACAAAGCTGAAAACAGCAAGTTTCAAGGGGATTAATATATATTTACAAGTATTCAAGTCAAAGGATAGCATAACGGCCATACTCAAAGGCTTCCCAGGCACCTTTGCAATTAGGTGTAGGACATGGCTTCCGGCATCCACACCGTCAGTTTAAATCCTGAGGACAGTCAGGCCAACTGTCAGAAAAGCACAGGAAATAGAGGTTCAAGGATTCTAAAAACCACCTTTAACCAAGGTTAGAATAAGGCGAGAGTTAATACCAGCCTAAGACTTTTTAGGCCCCTTTCACACGGGCGTTGCGGGTGCACTCCGTCAAACAGTGCGGGTGCGTTGCGGGATTCGCCGCGATTTTCCCTGCGAGTGCAAAGCACTGTCATGCGTTTTGCACGCGTGGGAGAAAAATCGGCACTTTTGGTACCCAGACCCGAACCTGCACTTCTTCACAGAAGTGCATGTTTGGATCAGAAATTGTCCCGCTGGTATTATTTCACATTATAACATAGTTATGATGTAAAATAATACCCTTGGCCATCTTCCTAATGTTGAACCCGGTGCAGAATGGGTTAAAAATAATAAACTAATCATAACTTACCTGGTCCATTTGATCGCGAAGCCCGGCATCCTCTCCGTTAGCTTGCTAGTAGGAAAAGGACCTGTGATGATGTCACATGGCCCAATCACATGCTCCATCACCATAAGATTTCTTATGTCCTTTAGTTGTACATCATAAATGAGGTCTCATTGTGACATGATGGTTGCATGCATACCTTGACTAGGATATCTAGGACAGCTATATGTAGAGAAAGAAAAAGTACTCTTCATGTTCTACATTCCAATATAAATGTTCTATTTTTACTGATAATCCAGTATGTGCTACATACATTAAAATTACACTTCGGCCCCTCTACACCCATTTTTTAAAGTGAAGCTTTACAGAAAAGCAGGCAGAGAACAATTCATATATTACATATAACATGTTATAGTTATGGTTAGTAAGAAAATAAAAAGAGAAAATTCATGTCACATATACAATCCTCATCATGTACCGTATTGGGAGAGTTCTCCTCATATTCTCCAGTACAACTATCTCAGGAGGCAAATAGCAATCTCCGGGAGTAATGAGGGTTCATTTGTTTCTCAACCTTTATTAAAGGATTTTGTGATGAATATAAGGTCCTGGCAGTTAAAAGGAGCGCAGCGGTCCACATGTGCCCTGGTGTCTGGGGGGTAAAGGCCTTTCTGCCTTAACCCCTTAAGGACGAAGGGCGTACATGTACGCCCTTGCGTCCTGGTACTTAAGGACCAAGGGCGTACATGTACGCCCTGAGAAGTTCCGATCACCGCTGCGCACGTGGCGGTGATCGGAACAAGATGCCTGCTGAAATCAATCAGCAGGCATCTTGGCACAATGCCCAGGGGGGTCCTGTGACCCCCCCATGTCAGCGATCGCAGCAAACCGCAGGTCAATTCAGACCTACGGTTTGCTGCGCTCTGTGCGATCTCTGATCCCCGAGGTCTGTGACCGCGGGGATCAGATACTAAAATATGCCCCCAATGTTAAATTTTAACCCCCCCCTGCACCCCGCCATCTTATTGTCCCCCCGGGCGGTGCAGGGGGGGGGGGATTGCGGGCGGTGATGCGGGTGGGCGGCGCAGGAGGCGGGCGGTGCGGCAGGCGGGATCGCAATTGCGATCCCCCACCCGCCTCCTTTCAATCCATTTCCCTGGTGTCTAGTGGGTATAGCAGGGGGTCAGCACATTGCTGACCCCCTGCTATAAACTGCTGACATCTGTGCTGCAGATGTCAGCAGTTTAACCCCTTCTATACCGCGTTCCGTACGGACCGCGGTATAGAAGGTGTTAACATGGAGGGAGCTCCCTCCCTCTCCCATCGGGGGGCTGCCGTACCTTTGCAGCCCCCGACAGGAGAGGAAAGTAGAGGAGGAGCTCACCTCTCTTCCCATCACCCGCTGCTCTGTAATGGCAGCGGGTGATGAGTTACCATGGCAGCAGGGCGCTTTCAGAAGCGTCCTGCTTGCCATGGTATAGTAACTCTGGTCAGACTTCTGCTAAAGGCAGAAGTCTGACCAGACTGTGAAAAGTAAAAAAATACAGTGCAGTACACTATATAGTTTACTGTTCTGTATTATATAGACACCAGATCCACTGGATCTACAAGAACCAAGTGGGTCTGGGTCAAAAAAATGTCAAAAAAGTGAAAAAAAAAAGTAAAAATAAGAAAAATACAGATCACTGAATAAAAATAAAAAAAAACAAATAAACTACACATATTAGGTATCTCCGCATCCGTAAAAATCTCCTCTATAAAAATATCACGTGACCTAACCCCTCACGCAAATACCGTAAAAAAAAACACAAAAAATGGTGTAAAAAAGCCATTTTTTGTCACCTTGCATCACAAAAAGTGTAATACCAAGTGATCAAAAAGGCGTATGCCTCCCAAAATAGTACCAATAAAACCGCCATCTCATCCCGCAAAAAATGAGTCCTTATATAGGACAATCGCCCCAAAAATTAAAAAAATATGGCTCTCAGCACATGCTATTTTTTCTACAATGCTATTATTGTGTTAAAGTAAAATAAATAAATAAAAAGTATACATATTATGTATCGCCGCGTCCGTAAAAACCTGCTCTATAAAAATATCACATTTTCTAACCCCTCAGGTAAATACTGTTAAAAAAATAAAATAAAAACAAGGTAAAAAAAATACATTTTTGTCACCTCACATCTCAAAAACTGTAATAGCAAGCGATCAAAAAGTTATATGCACCCAAAAATAGTGCCAATCAAACCGTCATCTCATCCCGCAAAAAATGATACCCCACATAGGACAATCACCCCAAAAAATAAATAAATAGGGCTCTCAGACTATGGAGACACTAAAACATGATTTGTTTTGTTTTAAAAAATGATAATATTGTGTAAAACTTAAATAAATAAATAAAAAGTATACATATTTGGTATCGGCACGTCCGTCGCAACCTGCTCTATAAAAAATAACACATCACCGAACCCCTCAGGTGAACACAAAAAAAAAAAAAAAAAAAATACGTTGTCAAGAGCCATTTTTGTCATCTTACATCACAAAAAGTGTAATAGCAGGCGACCAAAATGTCATATGCACCCCAAGATAGTTCCAATCAAACCGCCATCTCATCCCGCAAAAAATGAGCCCCTACATAAGACAGTCGCCCAAAAAATAAAAATAAATATATGGCTTTCAGAATGTGAAGACACTAAAAAATCATTTTTTTCAAAAATGTTGTATTATGTAAAACTGAAACAAAACCCCCCAAAAAGTAGCCATATTTGGTATTGCCGCGTCCGTAGCAACCTGCTCTATAGAAATAGCACACAATCTAACCTGTCAGTTCAACTATGTAAATAACAAAAAATAAAAACGGTCCGAAAATAGCTATTTTTTGCAAATTTTCCATTTTAATCAATGTTTCCAGTAACAAAGCAAGGGTTAACAGCCAAACAAAACTCAATATATATTGCCCCGATTCTCTAGTTTGCAGAAACACCCCATATGTGGTCGTAAACTGCTGTATGGCCAAACGGCAGGGCGTAGAAGGAAGGGAACACCATATGGTTTTTGGAAGGCAGATTTTGCTGGACTGGTTATTTAACACTATGTCCCATTTGAAGCCCCCTTGATGTACCCCTACAGTGGAAACATCAAAAAAGTGACCCCATTTTGGAAAGTACGGGATAAGGTGGCAGTTTTGTTTGTATTATTTTAGGGTAAATATGATTTTTGGTTGCTCTATATTACACTTTTTTTGAGGCAAGGTAACAAAAAATAGAAATTCTGAAATTTCATCTCCATTTGCCAATAACTCTTGTGGAACACCTAAAGGGTTAACAAAGTTTGTAAAATCAGTTTTTAATACCTTGAGGGGTGTAGTTTCTTAGATGGAGTCACTTTTTTGGGGATTCTACTCTAGGGGTGCATCGGGGGGCTTCAAATGGGACATGGTGTCAAAAATCCAGTCCAGCAAAATCCGCCTTCCAAAAACCATATGGCATTCCCTTACTTCTGTGCCCTGCCGTTTGGCCATACAGCAGTTTACGCCCACATATGGGGTGTTTCTGAAAACTACAGAATTGGGGCAATAAAAATTGAGTTTTGTTTGGCTGTTAACCCTTGCTTTGTTACTGGAAAAAATGGATTCAAACGGAAAATTTTCCAAAAAATCGAAATTCTGAAATTTTATCTCCATTTGCCATTAACTCTTGTGGAAAACCTAAAGGGTTAATGACGTTTGTAAAATCAGTTTTGAATACCTTGAGGGTGTAGTTTCTAGAATGGGGTCATTTTTGGATGGTTTCTATTATGTAAGCCTCACAAAGTGACTTCAGACCTGAACTGGTCCCTAAAAAGTGGGTTTTTGAAAATTTCAGAAAAATTTCAAGATTTGCTTCTAAACTTCTAAGCCTTGTAACGTCCCCAAAAAATAAAATGGCATTCCCAAAATGATCGATACATGAAGTAGACATATGGGAAATGTAAATCAATAACTTTTTTGGGCGGTATTACTATGTATTATAGAAGTAGAGAAATTGAAACTTGGAAAATTGATAATTTTTCAAAATTTTTGGTAAATTTGATATTTTTTTATAAATAAAAAGGAAATTTTTCGACTTAATTTTACCAGTGTCATAAAGTACAATATGTGACGAAAAAAACAATCTCAGAATGGCCTGGATAAGAAAAAGCGTTTTAAAGTTATCACCACATAAAGTGACACTGGTCAGATTTGCAAAAAATGGCCTGGTCTAAGGTGAAAATGAGCCCGGTCCTTAAGGGGTTAAAAGACACCAATATTATAAATGGCACATGGTAGGTGGGAGCCCTATTAGAGATCTTGCAGCTTCTCTGCTACCAAATACCTAATAATAAAAAACAAAGGCACATCCCAGATAACATTGGAAATCATATTAAAGGGGTTATCTCACGTCAGCAAATGGCAGCGGCGTGCTGGCCATAGACCCTACAGGGAAATTTCCTGGTGGGCCAATGCTCGGGGGGCTACCCGAGCCCTCCTCTCTGCCGCTGGGAGCATCAGGTACTTATGTACCTGGCCAGTGCCTGCAGATCCCCCTCCTGAATTCAACTGTATCTCTGTCCTCAGAATACGGCGGCAAAGCATGAGAGCCCATGGCAGCATGCTGAGAGTAGGTCTGGCTTGGTACTGCTGCTGTGGCTGGCATCTCAACTTCTAAGCCCCTTGCTCCAAATCCAGATCATTGGAGGAGGACAGAACACGGAAGCTAATGATAACCACCACAGAGGGACAGCTTATTTGTGCTGCACTGTCTTATTTAGTTCTGCTGTAACGGTATTTTGTGCTGCAATATGGTATATTTCTGACCCCAGCTTTGGGTTGGTCATGCCTTCTTGCGTTGCTCTGCTGGGTCAATTTGGACCTGCCTACAACATGGGGCCAACTGTTATGTTTGTTTTCTACATTTATCATGTAGAGGAAGTTAATACAAGGCACTTACTAATGTATTGTGATCGTCCATATTCCCTTTCCTGGCTTGATTTATTGTCCATCACATTATACACTGCTCGTTTTTATGGTTACGACCACCCTGCAATCCATCAGTGGTGGCCGTGCTTGCAAGCTGTTCAAAAAGCTGATTGAAGGTAAAAGCCAGAATCCCGAACCCCATCCATCTGATATTGATGACCTATCCTAAAGGATAGATCATAGAACTGAGTGAATTTCTTAAAATTTGATTTGGATCTTATTTGGCAAGCTGGCTAGCTGATTTGATTCAGGTCCAAATAAATTTGAGCCAAGTCTATAGTGCTTATACTGTCTGATAAAGTCTGTCTCTCTCTCTCTCTCCCTCTCCAATACTCTCAAATCTAATTACACAGATTTCGGGTTTGATAGAATCTGAACTTTTTGAAAAATTTGGATTGAATTTCCAAATTTTAGAATTGATTTGCTCATCTCTAAAAGATCATCAACATTGCAGTCCCAGAAAACCCCTTTAACTGTGATTGTTATTGTTTAAACTATGCAGACGCCCTTGAGGAAGCCAAAAGGCGAAACGATCGCCGGGTGGTTACATTGGTCTGTATGCTTATTTCTTGACATCTTGGGTTGGGAGCGGGTAGCCTATTGATAGGGGTTTACATGCTTATGCACTTTAGCTTATTGCAGTTCATTTCTGGTATACCCCTCAACCCCCCTCTCCATATGTTTATACAGTGATCAGACCGCTGTATGTTCCTTAGGGAGGTACGTTTCCTCCATCCTGTTCATGCCTACCAACATTGTGTATTTGTATGTGGATCATGTTTATGTCAGATTTTTATTGATTAATAAAGATATTGTTGTTTATTTTGTGACTGTGTAGCATTTCCTTATAGGTGCGTTTTATTGTTTAAACTTTGCAGTGCTGTGTAGTCATCTAAGGCCAGTTTCATAGGTCTCTGATAGGCTGTTTCGGCAGAGAGTAGCCTGCCGGAGCTCTCTGGTTCTGGCATAGCCGGATGTTACCGGGAGGCTGGGATTCCGACAGACAAACACCGCTGCATGCATCTATTTGCATGCAGCCTCTGGATTCCATTATAGTCAATGGGGCCCGCAGTCATTGCGGTAACATCTGGCTGTTCTGTGCTGAAATAGCCTGCTGGGGACCTATCGTATATGTGAAGAAGCCCAAGAAGCAATGTCTTGTAGCTTAGAAATTGCTCCCTTTTCAACAAAAAGTTATTGCCTAATCTACCTCTATTACCTATTGATTGACCCCCCCCCCAAAAAAAAAATTAAAAAAAGTGCAGACACTAACAGAAAGAAATTTAGTTGAGACATATCAATGTTGATATTCTTAAAGCTGACATAAGCCTAACATATGTTTTAAAACAAACTTAATCTTTTCAGAACATACTTAGTTTTGTACTCACATACAGGTAATGTGCGCAGTTTTCTTTCGGATTTGGGTCACATGTGCCTAAGCCCTCATCTTAGATCACTGTACCGCATACCTGCCTCCTAGAGTGAATTCTGTCATTGACATTTTGTCTTTGAATGCTTCTCTTTCCTATTGATGTCACACTG
This sequence comes from Bufotes viridis, assembly GCA_033119425.1. Taxonomy (NCBI): domain Eukaryota; kingdom Metazoa; phylum Chordata; class Amphibia; order Anura; family Bufonidae; genus Bufotes; species Bufotes viridis. Next base: position 99,578,223 of record CM065592.1, on the reverse strand, counting down.
AATAGCCATCAAACTTTGTTATAGCAGGTTCACAATTTTCTTAAAATAAAAAATAGCTTAAAGGGATTAGCCGCATTTTACGATCACATTTTGTTAGAAGGATCACTGAAAATAAATGGATCACAGGTTGTACCATTGCTGGTGCCCTTAGATATCTTGCTGTATGGAAACCTGGCGGGAAGTGTTTAATGTCATCATTACCACAGGAAAAAGGAAGCATTGCATTGTGCCCATTGCACTCAATGGCTGTCTCAAAACGCCCTCTGCTCTAGAAAAATGATGGAAGGTCTGAATGAGGGATTTCAATCTACTAACTAAAACCGGCTGTTTGTGAATGTGTTTTCTCTACCCAACAAACTCTTTAATATTCAGTTAACACTAGTAGTGGTTTCACACTATGCCTTTTTTGAAAAATGCCATATTTTTTTTTACAGTGTTACTTTTTCTTAATTTGCAGCATGCTCTCCTTGTGGCGTTTATTTGGATGTTTCCTATAGACTTCTCTATAGGACAAAAAAAAGTCTAAAAAACACCGCCCAAAAATAGACCAAAAAACATTACAATTTCATGCCCATTTATTACAAGCCAAAAATGTGCCAGCAAAAAGAAGTAGTGAGGCAGCAGACCTTTAGAAACCCCTTTTTAGTGATTTAATGCTTTGTGTTCTTTATTTCTATACATAAAACAAAGCTACAAGTTTGTAGGGTGTACCTTTGGGGGTGAGACCCTCGGCGTTGGAACGGATCACTGGTGAACAGGTGAGTGGCCTTCTTTTTTTATTTTAATTAACTTAAGTTTGGGGGTCGGACACCACTTTAAATATTAATGTCCAGTGCTAGTATAGGTCATCAATATCAGACTGGTGGGGATCTATCACCCCGCACAACCACCAATCCTCTAGTTCAGGCAGCAGCTGGTGCCAAAACTATAGTCGTGGCCAAAAGTTTAGAGACTGGCACAAATTTTGGTTTTCAAAAGGTTTGCTGCTTCAGTTTTTAGTTGGTAATTTGCATTGACTCTCAATTGTTATGAATAATGCTCATGAGTTGGAATTAATTCAAAAGTAATTTCTTCCAATAAAAAATAACAATCACAAAAAAGCAGGGCTGAAATGCAGTAGAGATTAGGTTTTTGTGATTGTTATACTTTATTGGAAGAAATTACTTTTTAATTAATTGCAATTCATCTGATCATTATTGGCCACTTTTGGCCATGACTATAGTTTTGGCACCAGCTGCTGCCTGAACCAGAGGATTGGTGGTTGTGCTGGGTGATAGATCCCCACCAGTCTGATATTGAGGACCTATCCTAAGTAGTGATGAGCGGCAGGGGCAATATTCGAATTTGCGATATTTTGCGAATATTTGGGCGAATATTCGCCATCTATTAAAAAATTCGCAAATTCGGAATCTCCAGTCATTATTTTCTTGATTGCGAAAATTCGCATAAAAATTCGCATAAACTGGTATTTAAAAGGTATCTTTTAAATGCCAGTTTATGTGAATTTTTATGCTAATTTTATGCGAATTTTTATGCTAATTTATGCAAATGTTTAATACGAATTTTTGCAATCAGAAAATAACAACATTATTTTCTTGCTTGCAAAAATTTGCATATAAAAAATTCGCATAAAAACTAATATTCACAATTGCGAATATATTTAGCGATATTCTAAATATTCGCGAATTCTCGAAGTGCCGATATTCGCAATTAAAATTTGCAATTTGAAAATTCATGATCAACACTAACCTAAGCACTGGCCAATGACCTGCTAACATAATTTCATTTCTGATCTTCTCTTTAGCTCAGGACAAAGTGTTAACGAGGACAAGACAGCTAATATCACTTCTGTCACGCTTATTGAATTAGAAGAGCAAACTGGTTTCTGTAAAAGGGGACTGGTGCTTGAAATCATGTCTTCATCTGTTAACCATGGCTACCTCAAAGGAAACCCATGGACTCATCATTGCTTTACATCAAAAAGGCTTCCTAGACAAGGACACTGCTGCTTGTAAGATTGTAACTAAATCAGATAATCAAGAACTTCAAAGATAGAGGTTCAATTGCTGCGAAGAAGCCCTCAGGGCACCTGAGAAAGTACAAGAAGTGCCAGGATCAGTAAGGATTCACCTAAGGGATCGGGTCACCATCAGTGCAGAAAATTCTCAGCAATGGCAGAAGACAGGTGAGAGACACTCAAAGAGGTCAAGGCTTTTGGGGGATGGCTTAGCTTCAAGAAGGGCAGCAAAGAAGTCACTCCTCTCCAAGAAAAACATCAAGGCCGGCGCCTATTCATCATTTCAGCGGATCCTCCGCTATGGGGCTTTATTAAGACTGGCGTCAAACATTTTTTTTAAATTTTGGGTCCACGGCCAGGAAACTCCCCAGTTATCAATCCCAATTAGAACCTGTGGTCAATTTCCAAAAAGCAGGTGGACAATCAAGAACAGAAATTGTGCTAAACTCCAACCACTGATTATGAAAAAATTGGTTGTCATCAGTCAGGATTTGGCCCAGAAGCTGATATCCAGCATGCCAGTACGAATTGCAGAGGTTCCCTGCACTGTGTAGTGTAGTCAGCTCCAATTTTTCTGAACACTACTCTGTGGACGCAGCCTTCCACCTACTGTATTCTTTCAGGCACCAGCAGCTGCTCAAAACAGCTGTTCGGTGGGGGGTGAGGTTGTCGGACTCCCACCGATCTGACATTGATGACCTATCCTGAGGATAATGAAACTTCAGCAGGAAAAACTGGAGGAAGGGACACTGGCTGTTTGATGCAAATAACATTGTGGCATGCAGCTGGTAATGGCATGATCATGTTTATTAGGCAACACATTTCGTCACTGTGACAGAGACTTCTCCAGGCCATACAACCAAATATACAGTGCAAATGCAGATGGTGGGAGAGCCAGGGGGAAAAGATCAAAGGTTACAAGGGGAGTCATGTTAGAAATAGAGAACCAGCTATTACTAATTAAACTGTTAGAAGGGGCAAAATAGTCAATGATTGATACATAATAAAAATAACAGATACAATATAATCAGTACACAATAACTGCAAATGATAACAAGGCGAATAGATACATGTTGGAAGCTTACATATCAGAAGATGTTAATGTTTAAGATAAGCGGGATAGGGATGTGATCTCTGTAGGGTGTGACAAACAGAATACAACGGAGAGGGTGGATGCGTGGATTTAGAATGAGGTGTCAATGGTCTAATTTAACTTATTGGGGTGCAGAACTGGCATCTTGAAGATCCAGTATTTGGATCCTATTTGGAGTTTCCACCGGAATCTGTTCAATAGGAATAGAAATGATAGAATCAATTATGGACTTGTGCGCAGTGTCTGGAGACACTGGGGGAATACATCATTCCCCCCACTGCAGTTTTCTGGTGTAAAAAGTCACAAACCCTGTAATTGCAACTTTTTTAACATCACTTGCACAAAAATATTTTACGCAAGTGGCATTTCTTTGCCGCCTTCACCACTTTCTCAAAAAGGGTGTGTGTTGAGGGCATGGAGGTAGCGGGACCAGTGGTTCTCGCAAATTTATCGTCTTTTACACCAATTTTCTGGCGTAGATTTCAGTTTAGGCACACTGACTACCGATACTGCACCTAATTTATGACAAGAGTGTTACCTTCATTCAGTGATGCCACATTATATAGATTTTCTTGGGTTTTAATATGTAAGAAAAAGTAAAAACCCTATGCTATTCCTGTTGGGTGTTTTTTCTTCTTTATACATAGCCCAAGGATAATTCTTCTTTATCTGTGTAGCAGAAAACCTCTTTAGGGGCGGGTTCACATCAGCGTTATGGATTCTGTTTTTGTTTTCCGCTATAACATGGTTATAACAGAAAATAACGGAATCCATAAGACAGAAGTCAAATGGAAGCCTTTAAGAGGCATTCCGTTTTGATCCTTCATAATATAAGTCAATGGGAATCATAACGGATCCTTCTGGTACCCATTATACAGAAGGGGGAAAAAAGTCCTGTCGACAGGACTTTGTTTTCCGTCTTGCATAACAGGAACCACCAGACGGAGCTATTATGATTCCTTTAGACTTCTATTATAAAGGATGAAAACGGAATGCCTCTTAAAGGCTTCCATTTGACTTCCGTCTTATGGATTCCGTTATTTTCTGTTATAACCATGTTATAGCGGAAAACAAAAACAGAATCCATAACGCTGATGTGAACCTGCCCTAAGTTGTACAGCTAGAGCCATTTCCAGCTAAGACCATGATAACCAGTGAACATGAGATAATCCGTAAACCGTTACTTCTCTGGCATTTAAAAAAAATCCTATAATTTATTATATTTCTCATGTATAAGACCAGTTCATATATATTAAATATGATGTACATTTTCCAGCATCCATTGTCTTATACAAAGGCAATATTGACTCCATAATAGAGAATTCAGACAACTTCAAAAACCAACCATGACAGTAGAAAGTTATACAGCGTCCAGTTTTCCATCTAGAGCTGTGATTAGCAACCTCCGGCACACCAGGTGATGTGAAACTACAACTCCCAGCATGCACATTTGTCCAGCTGTTCTTGGAACTTCCACAGAAGTGAATGGAGCATGCTGGGAGTTGTAGTTTCACAACAGCTGGAGTGCCGGAGGTTGCTCATCCCTAATATAGAGGAAGAAAATCAATACAGGGAGGGGCAAGGCCATGGGAGAGGGGGTGGGGGGGAGATAGCAGTTGTGCCTAGGCCCTGCGGTCTGATCTGGCCTAAAGGCCCCTCTGCCACAACACACTATTAAAAGGGTTTTCTGGGATTTTAATATTGATGACCTATCCTGATCGGCGGGTGTCCGACATACGCCACCCCTGCTGATCAGCTGGTTGAAGCTTACCCGATAGTCGTCGACAGCGCAGTGGTGGGCAGATGTAATTACCAGCTATCGCGTTCATTTCAATGGGACAGCTCATTCCTATTCAAGTGTATAGGAACGAGCCGTCCCATAGAAGGTAAACAATGAAGGGAAAGCTGCACTGGCATGGAGCATGGCCTCCTCTTCAACCAGCTGATCGGCTGGGGTGCAGACCCCCACCCGTCTGATATTTGTGACCTATCCTAAGGATAGGTTATCAATATTAAAATCCCGGAAAACCCTTTTAATGACACATATAAGGTCGGGACTCTGTCGCAGATAAGAACTAAGACAAAATAAATTTGCAAAAAAAAATAAAATTTCCTGTAGTGATGGGGGAAGGGGTTAATCCAGTGACAGCATTGTCATTGTGCAGGGATTAGTGCAGCTGTACTATGGCTGTCTAACCGAGGGTGACAGGAAGGTGTGAGCTCAGGGCAAACCCATCCCAGATATTAGCATGGTTACAATTACATGTGTAGTCCTAAATTGTTAAATGCTCTCTTTGTCATGTCTGTCAACAAGCAGCATCTGGTTCAGAGGAAGTCGTGGGGAGCAACTGCCTTGTGCAAACAGACGAGAGTGCGCAACAACAAAGTAAAAAAACGACCTGATCGTTTCATGACATATTTAGCACACTTAAAGGGGTTGTCCCACGTAAAATATTCTACAGTGTTCAAACCAGCGCCTGGATCTGAATACTTTTGTAATTGCATGTAATTAACAATGTAGTATAGTCACTGAGTTATCCAATAAAATGTATCTGTATAGCGCCACCTGCTGTTTGTTTTTTTATTATTTCTCTGACCTGCTCACTGAGATGGCCGCACATGCTCAGTTTCATCCTTCAACTGCCTCCTGAGCTGTGATAGGGAGAGCATGGACACGCCCCCTGAGCTGCAGCAGAAAAGACACTCCCATTGAGCTGTCAGCTTGATATAAATCTAGCAGAGCAATGAATGTGGAGATCTCTGGATCCATGTGAGGTACAGGGCTGGTTCTAGCTTTGTTAGAAAGAGGTTGCCATTTACTACATGATGTCTTATTTTTATTTCTTACATTAGTCATGGGATTACCCCTTTAAAGGGCTTGTCTGGGCTACAGAAATTGATGAACTATCCTCAGGATCAGGAGCAGTCTTTACCACCATACAAACCAAGGAAATGCTCGGGGCCCCAGATATGAAGGGGCCCCCTGCTGGCTCAAATGTTTGGCTAAAACAATTCAACAAGCAACTAAGCCAGGGGCGGACATATCACTTGTGCAGGCAGTTCATCTGTGGCTGCGGGGCCCTTTCTAGCTGCAGCGAAGTAGCAGAAGTACTGTAGTACTGACAGTGGGGCTTAATGGGCAAAGGGGGTGGAGCTTAGTGGCCCCTTCTCTGCCCCTGCTCAGGATACTACATCTATTTCGGATAAGTGTAAAGGGATAGAGCAATATTTATTAACGTAATGGTAAATAAAATCCCCAATAAAACAGCAAAAATTACATAAATACAAATGACTCCTAAAAAATAAATTATATACACAGACAAATTAATATGATCAGGTATAAAACGCCTAGAATGTATCCAATTGTTCGTTCGCCTCATCTGAAAAATAGGAAATCAACAGCTCATAGTTTTCTTTGATGGATCTAAGTGTCCTCTCTTGTATTCCAAATCAATGGCAAAAGTGCTGTCAAGTGTTTCTGTGATCGCGGCGTCACAGTGTCACGTGGCAGGCAGTGTCCAGATGATGTCATACCGCAATTGACTCGGTAAGAATTCAATGTCCCGTTCTCAACGACATCCAAAGTAGTGGTCGGTATAATGAGGGGGGGTTAAGACCAGACGAAACACCACTGAAGAAGGGGCTACCTTCAACCCCGAAACGCGTCTGGTCTTAACCCCCCCTCATTATACCGACCACTACTTTGGATGTCGTTGAGAACGGGACATTAAATTCTTACTGAGTCAATTGCGGTATGACATCATCTGGACACTGCCTGCCACGTGACACTGTTAGCCCTCAGGATACTGGAGACCTGGAATAGGGGCTCACGTGAGACGCCGAGCAGCTAACGTGGATAGCAGTCGAGGTGAACCATAGGACCCACTAACTCCACGGAGGTTGGCGAGAAGTGTGCCCAGATTAACAGCAAACCGTCAATTACATCTCCCGGTAAGACCGTTCCTTTAACTAAGTGCACATTGTATCTATTAAGCGGGACCCCGCTGAGCGCTTGTGAATAGCGGGACGCCGCGATCACAGAAACACTTGACAGCACTGTTGTCATTGATTTGGAATACAAGAGTGGACACTTAGATCCATCAAAGAAAACTATGAGCTGTTGATTTCCTATTTTTCAGATGAGGCGAACGAACAATTGGATACATTAGGCGTTTTATACCTGATCATATTAATTTGTCTGTGTATATAATTTATTTTTCAGGAGTCATTTGTATTTATGTAATATTTGCTGTTTTATTGGGGATTTTATTTACCATTACGTTAATAAATATTGCTCTATCCCTTTACAATTACCTATTGTTCCCATTATCTGAGAGTGCCCAGACTAATTTTTGCAATTTATGGTTAGATAGACGGGTGAATCTACTGGTCTGAGAGCACCTCTTACTGGTACTAGGTTGTACCCAGTGCGACACACCTCTTTCTAAGTATTTCGGATAAGGCCCCCCCACAATCACCTGTTTCAGCCTGCCATGGCCCCAGAAACTACACAGTGCGTGGAGCTGGAGCCAGACAGCGCCGTTCATAGTGTAGTGGCAGTACGGAGGTACTGCACCTCCCATGCTGGTGCCAGAAACTACACAGTGTGCAGAGCCTTCTGCTTCCGCTTCATACACGGTTAGCGTCCGGTGCTGCTGTAGCTCAAAACAACTGTTCGGTGGGGGTGGTGGGTGTTGGATCTCCACCGATCTGATACTGATGATCTATCATGAGGATAGCTCATCATTTTCTGTAGCCTGGAGAACCCCTTTATCATCATATGGAATGAGGACAGCAACCAGTGAGATATAAAATATATGGTGATGATTGTATTATTCCCCCATTGACGGTATTTTCATTGACTTTCATTATTTTACCAGTTTTTCGTTGCAGATGCGCCACCAAAAAAGTTAATTGGTCCCAATAATGCTTCTACATTGTCAGCTATAAGAACGATTATTAAAGGGAATCGGTCACCAGCGTCCTCCCCATCCAGCTCTTTGCATAGACATTTAGCTGTGGTTCACCTTATTAAAACGCTGTTTTTCTTTGGTTGTCTTAATATGCAAATTAGGTCTTCGGTGCAATGAGGGCGTCAACATTGCCACTCCTTTTTGTGGCTAGCCCCTACCTCTCTGCTTTGATTGACAGAGCCAGGTATAAGGCCCCTTTCACACGAGAGAGTATTCCGCGCGGGTGCAATGCGTGATGCGAACGCATTGCGCCTGCACCGAATTGGGACCAATTCATTTCAATGGGTCTGTGTACATCAGCGTTGGTTTTCATGAATTGGTTGCATGAAAATCGCAGCATGTTTTATATTCTGCGATTATCACGCAACGCTGGTCCCATAAAAGTGAATGGGGCTGCGTGAAAATCACCCCTGCAAGCAAGTGTGGTTGCGATGCGTTTTTCATGGTTGGTTGCAAGAGATGCTGTTTGTATACATTCAGTTTTTTATCACGAGCGTGCAAAACGCATTAAACCGCATTGTACCTGCACGATAAAAGCTGAACAACTGAACGCGATTGCAAACAAAACTGAATATACTTGCTTGCGAAATCGCGCAGTTTTCACTTAAAGCATCTGCAACGCATCCGGACCTAATCTGCTTACACTCGTCTGCAAGGGGCCTAACACCCCAGAGTGGTGTTACCACTTCTGCACCCTGCTTTTGTCTTTACTGGTCTAACCTCATGTCACCTTGTGTATTTATTTCAGGTCCTCCACAATGTGTATTCCTATTTTGTTATGCAACTGTTATGTTCACATGTAATGTGCCTGGTTCACCAGCAGGCGGCAGCAAACACAGCAGAGCTGTACGAAGATAGAATGGAGCTGACCATTCCATTCTAACCACCCCTCTGGAGAGAAGTGAGCGAGTCCTACTTCCTGCAGGAAGAGTGGGGACCAGATAGCTTCAATCTAGCTTACCCCCTGCTAGGGGGAAGAGTGTGCAGGGGCACGACTCTGCTCGACGTGCCCACGCCAGCCAGGGCACCTTAAGTTCTGCTGGCCATGGAGGCCAAAGCTTAAAGCCTCAGGAGCCAGGGTGAAAGTTCCCTGGCATAACCTAGAGCCAGACTGCAAAGTGAAGTGCAGCATACAGAAAAGAGAGAAACAGATGTAGCAGAGTAGAGTTTGCTTGCCAGTTTAATGCTAAAGCCTGCTGAAACCAAGATAAAGCCTGAAATCTGTTTAGGCCGCATTATACCAGTCGGGATTCCTACACCTGGGTCGCGTTATAGAGGGCCCTAGGGGAAGGCGCCCATTGCACAGGCAGTAGTAAAGCCACCTGGGAGGGGCAGGTCACAGAAATGAGTGAAGCTTGGGTGTAATAGGAGCAATGGTGACGCCTTAAGGCCTAATTTGCATACATATTAAGAAAAAGTATTATAACTCGGGAACAGAGACTCAGATCAACCAAAGAAAAACAGCGTTTTCATTAGGTGAACCACAGCTATGTGTCTGGGCAAACAGTTTGATAGGGAGGTCGCTGGTGACAGAGTCGCCTTTGAGAACAATGCATCAGTATAAGTGTAATGATTTCTCCCAAGGTAAATCATTTTGGCGTGGCACTTATATAGTCGGCAAAGGACATTATCAGCTGATTGCTTTTTACGTGATGAAAGTGTCCAACAACAACCACCTGCAGAGGGAGAACATTTCTCATCTGTCCAACGCAGATACATTTTACGAGTGATGAACCTGATTTCCATCAGTTGCAGGCAATAATGTTATTACCAAGAGTCCGCAGCAGGAATGCTTGTTACTGGTCATATCAGCTGTGTCTATGGCAGCCTTAACAGAACGGAGAGAAGAGAAAAGCACTAAGGTAATTATACAGGTACAGCTCAGATCAGGTTTGAGGTCACTACGCCCCAGTATGGTGATGTGTGCATCATTCTTCTAAGCAACACTAGCTCCCTACCACAGAATGTCACTTTTTGTTGGATTCCTAGGGAATTTGACATAAAAAAACTTTTAAAAATTACCAAAAGAAAAAAAAAGCACAGTGAATAAAAATAAAAATAAACCTTTTATTATACTTACCTAAAAACTACAATACCTTAAGTTCATAGCGGTAATGACAGATATGAGATATTAATAAAGTATATTATATATTTTATTCATGAATTTGGTATTTTTCTTAGTCTTTCATGTCCCTAAAGCCCCTTTCACACTAGCGTTGTGAGGATCCGGCGTGCACTTCCATCGCGGGAAATGCCTGCCGGATCCGTCACAACGCAACACACCTGAAAGCATTTGAAGACTGATCGCTACTAAAGTCCCGATTGCCATGGAAAAGTAGTGGGGAGCAGTGGAGAAGCTACTTTCCGTCCTTGCGGCTCCCAGGGCGCTCCACAATGACGTCACAGCGTGCCTACGTCGCATGGATCACATGACGTAGGGGCGCTGTGATGTCATTGTGGAGTGCCCCGGGAGCCGCACGGAATGTTAGTAGCTTCTCCCCCGGCTCCCCACTACTATTCCATGGCAGCCGGGACTTTAGGAGCGTCCTGGCTGCCATGGTTACCATTCAGAAAGCGAAACGTCGGACCTGGCGATGCGCCGAAACGACGTTTAGCTTAAAGTCAGATACGGATTAATGCTTGCCTTCAGTTTTTTTGGCCGGAGGAAAATCCGCAGCATGCTGCGGATTTTTCAACGGCAAAAAAACGTTCACATACTGAACGGAAAACTCAGTTCTCGTACACCGTTGACAGCTCAGCAGTGTGCAGAGTACGGAGTACACATTTTATCAATGGGGCCACAGCTGCGCTGTGAGTACAGGCAGGAGCGTATATTGCCTCTCCTGCCCGTGCTCCCCAGAGGTTTACTAACTCCCGGCATAGTGTATGGGTACCCTGTACCCATGTGCTATGCCAGGATTAGCTGAGCGGAACGGGCTTCTGCTTCTGCTTGCTCCACAAGTATATTAGAAATAATTTTATTAGAGTATTAGGGACAACATATTAAAAGTTCATATAAAAGTTTAGTTACTCTTTAATTTTATATGCTCATCTTTACATACAGATACTAAATCTGACCAGCAACTAATAATATAAAGTGCAATTACATAGGAACGTAAAGTGCTGTAGTGGTAATCACCAACAGTACGAAAATACAACAAAGATGAGTATATCCCAACATTAATTTATTCTTTACTTTATGCACTTATATAGCGCTGACAGCTGCAGAGCTTTACAGACATAAGCATTGAGCTGTCCCCAAGTGGGGCTCACAATCTAAGTAGAAAGTTATATCAACCAGGGTGCCCCACGCCACGACGTGTGTTTCACCGAATACTTCATCAAAGGACCTGGGGATCACCCCTCGATGAAGCATTAGGCAAAACGCGCGTCAGGGCGCAGGGCACTTTACATTCCTATGTAATTGCACTGCCAGTTATATTATTAGTTGCTGGTGGTATTTAGTATCCATACTGTATGTAACAATGTGTATCTAAAATTGATTATTTCCAACTGGGGCTGCTCTTGTCATCTGTTACTAACCACTACGAATTTTAGATATTATGTAGTTTTTAATTGAGTAAAATAAAGTTTTTTTTTTTACTTTGATTTCCCGTGCTTCTTTCTCTTTTGGTGACTCTGATGTAGCTGGGTGGCATGGGGAGTTTTTGATTGATATGTATATTGGTGCCTAATTTTGAATTATTGGTGATTGCTAAAATACCTTTGAGCATCTCCAGTAGGAATCAACAGCCTACGGAGATATAGTAGGGCCCCATAGAAACCTTTGGGTGCTAATTAAAGTACCATGTGCATGATACAGCAGATATAGAGCTATATCCTGAGTTGTGATACATCTATGTCCATGATACAGCAGATATGGAGCCGTATGGTGCCGTGATACAACTATGTGCATGATACAGCAGATATAGAGCTATATCCTGAGTTGTGATACAACTATGTGCATGCAGGGACGGCGCGTCCTATAAGCCGGCTAAGCAGCCGCGTAGAGCGCCCCTTGGGAAGGGGCCCTCCCAGTTATATTATGACAAGGGGGGAGAGAATGACAAGGGGGGAAAGAGAATGTCAAGGGGGGGGGAAGAGAATGACAAGAGGGAGAGAGAGAACTGGCATTAGTTAAAGGGGTTCTGCAGGGGTTCCCCGTCGATCAGCTGTTTGAGAAAGCAGCTACGCTGGCAATAGCGCCTTGGCCTCCTCGCTGCTTACCGCAGGCGCAGTGACATCACGACTAGTATCACTGGCCTGGGCGCGGCTAAGCTTCATTCGAGTGAACGGAGCTTAGCCCTGCCGAGGCCAGTGATACTAGTCGTGACGTCACTGCGCCTGCGGTAAACAGCGAGAAGGCCGAGGCGCTAATGCCAGCGCAGCTGCCTTCTCAAACAGCTTATCGAGCGGGGTTCGAGTGTCGGACCCCAACCGGTCAGATGCTGATGATGTCACTCCCTCACCGGCCCTATGTGCATGATACAGCAGATATGAAGCCGTATGGTGCCATGATACAACTATGTGCATTATTCAGCAGGCATGGAGCTGTACAAAGCCGTAATATAACTTGTCCATTATACAGCAGGAATGGAGCCGTGATACAACTATGTGCATGATACAGCAGATATGCAGCTATACAGAGCTGTGATACAACTATGTGCATGATGCCTAACAGACATTGTCCATAGCAAAGCAATTAAAGATTCCAACTTCATTTTTCAACCGTCCTTTGGAATATAAAAATGGCAATGCTTTCCATACAGATACTAAATCTGACCAGCAACTAATAATATAAAGTGCAATTACATAGGAACGTAAAGTGCTGTAGTGGTAATCACCAACAGTAATGAAAATACAACAAAGATGAGTATATCCCAACATTAATTTATTCTTTACTTTATGCACTTATATAGCGCTGACAGCTGCAGAGCTTTACAGACATAAGCATTGAGCTGTCCCCAAGTGGGGCTCACAACCTAAGTAGAAAGTTATATCAACCAGGGTGCCTCACGCCACGACGTGTGTTTCACCGAATACTTCATCAAAGGACCTGGGGATCACCCTCGATGAAGCATTAGGCAAAACGCTGCGTCAGGGCGCGAGGCACTTTACATTCCTATGTAATTGCACTGCCAGTTATATTATTAGTTGCTGGTGGTATTTAGTATCCATACTGTATGTAACAATGTGTATCTAAAATTGATTATTTCCAACTGGGGCTGCTCTTGTCATCTGTTACTAACCACTACGAATTTTAGATATTATGTAGTTTTTAATTGAGTAAAATAAAGTTTTTTTTACTTTGATTTCCCGTGCTTCTTTCTCTTTTGGTGACTCTGATGTAGCTGGGTGGCATGGGAGTTTTGATTGATATGTATATTGGTGCCTAATTTTGAATTATTGGTGATTGCTAAAATACCTTTGAGCATCTCCAGTAGGAATCAACAGCCTACGGAGATATAGTAGGGCCCTATAGAAACCTTTGGGTGCTAATTAAAGTACCATGTGCATGATACAGCAGATATGGAGCTATATCCTGAGTTGTGATACATCTATGTCCATGATACAGCAGATATGGAGCCGTATGGTGCCGTGATACAACTATGTGCATGATACAGCAGATATAGAGCTATATCCTGAGTTGTGATACAACTATGTGCATGCAGGACGGCGCGTCCTATAAGCCGGCTAAGCAGCCGTGAGCGCCCCTGGGAAGGGCCCTCCCAGTTATATTATGACAAGGGGAGAGAATGACAAGGGGGAAGAGAATGTCAAGGGGGAAGAGAATGACAAGAGGGAGAGAGAACTGGCATTAGTTAAAGGGGTTCTGCAGGGTTCCCCGTCGATCAGCTGTTTGAGAAAGCAGCTACGCTGGCAATACGCCTTGGCCTCCTCGCTGCCACCGCAGGCGCAGTGACATCACGACTAGTATCACTGGCCTGGGCGCGGCTAAGCTTCATTCGAGTGAGCGGAGCTTAGCCCTGCCGAGGCCAGTGATACTAGTCGTGACGTCACTGCGCCTGCGGTAAACAGCGAGAAGGCCGAGGCGCTAATGCTAGCGCAGCTGCCTTCTCAAACAGCTTATCGGCGGGGGTTCGGGGTGTCGGACCCCAACCGGTCAGATGCTGATGATGTCACTCCCTCACCGGCCCTATGTGCATGATACAGCAGATATGAAGCCGTATGGTGCCATGATACAACTATGTGCATTATTCAGCAGGCATGGAGCTGTACAAAGCCGTAATATAACTTGTCCATTATACAGCAGGAATGGAGCCGTGATACAACTATGTGCATGATACAGCAGATATGCAGCTATACAGAGCTGTGATACAACTATGTGCATGATGCCTAACAGACATTGTCCATAGCAAAGCAATTAAAGATTCCAACTTCATTTTTCAACCGTCCTTTGGAATATAAAAATGGCAATGACCAGGGATATTAGACACGTTAGTTTGATTGTGTGCACCTTCAATATATAAACAGCATTACTGAGTTGTCATGGTACCAAAAAGAGAGCGCTGGGTGATAAATTTGGGTCTGCTACATCTGTAATATGTATTTACACTAATAATTACTGCTCTATTTTTAAGCTTGTTGCAGAATAATTTGAGGATATAACACCATCAATTTAAAATGGAAGAGGAGGCAGAAATGGAAAAAAACTCTGGCTTAGCAGACAGGCCCAGGGTAAAATATGTATAGTTGTGACAGCAGATAACACGCAGAGACAGATAAAGGGTCTGTGATCCTCTGGGTGTGCCATAGGGATCAAGTAACATGACAGGCTGCTATCTACTCAGTGTTAGGGCTCATGCACGCGACCGTTGTAATTTTGCAGTCCATTTTTCACGGATCTTTTGTTCCGTATCTGAGTTTTTTTTTTCTGCTTTGTGTCTGCATCCGTTCAGTTATGCCACAGAACATATCCGTATGGTTTCTGTATGCGATCTGTTTTTTGCGGACCCATTGACTTGAATGGAGACACGGACCGTGATTTGCGGACAATAATAGGACATGCACTACTTTTTTGTGAAACGGCCAAGCGAACATACGGAAACGGAATGCACACGGAGTAATTTCAGTTGTTTTTGCGAACCCATTGAAGTGAATGGTTCCGCATACGGTCCTCAAAAAAACAGAACGGAAAGAAAATACGTTTGTGTGCATGAGCCCTTATCACAGCTGGAATGCAGAGACTCAGCAAGGAAATATGCCAGATATGGGAAACGCAAAAACATCCTAATTTTCACTGGTTACCTGGAATGCACAGGAAGAATTTTTCATGGAACGATTGTAACCGTTAACAGAGACGAGTCTATCACAGATTACAAGAACTATCCATTTTCGACCAAGGAATTGAACTAGTTTTTTGTACTGGCCAAATCTGTCATAGTAACCAGAAAACGTATTAGGACAATGTAGAATGAAAATGGTCTACATAACGAATGTAACAGAATGGCAATGTGTACGGAAGTGTCCCCATGAGGACTGTCGGCAGGGCCCTGTTCAGAGTTCATGCTGTCCTAGGCACTTTTAGGTTACGTCCACCTTGGTCAGGTTTCTGCATGCAGCTTTGGAAGCACAAATCAGGAGTGGATCATAATAGAAGAGAAAGTATAAGTGACATATACAACTTTTTAATTCACTCCTGGTTTTGGCTTCCAAAACCACATGCAGAAATGTGACATTAGTAGTGATGCCCTCTTGGTCAGTCAGGCTAAGGCCGGCCATACACATAAGATGGCTGTTGGCAAAAGCTTGTTCGGCCGACAGCTATCACTCCCTCATACACATACAAGCATTCTCAGATGGAAGAGGGGAGGGTTGCTGCAATCTTTCTGTCTCTGGCAATAACTTATCTTCCTGAGGACAAAAGGATTGGGCAGTTGAAAACCAATAACCCAATCTTCATCTACCTGCCACAGAGGGAGGCCTCCGATACACATGATATGGTCAGAAGGTCCCAGTGATATAGTCCAACGTACATCTGACATATATGACAAGCTTAAAGCTTTAGATTGCTGCACTTCCCAGCCCTTCTACCAATGGCCAAACCTTCTTTGCACTGACATCCGGTATTGAGAAGAATTGGGACACCACAATAGATGGTTGGCCAGTCCTGGCAAAATTGACAGGCTCGGTTGACATTCATTTAATGTGTATGATCAAATGGCGCTGATTTTGCTGCTGTGAAAATCATGGCAGAAATGCTGTACAATGTCTACATCTAAAATCCGCACTGCAGGTAAAGTTATGTGCAGGTTTTGTTGCAGAAAGTGTCCACAGTTATGGATGAGATTTCTCGTCCACTTTTTTGCCGTCGTATACACTGCAGAGTTTCTGTGTACAATTCTGCCCTGGGAAATCTGCAGCATATACGCCACATGTGAACGCACCCTACATGCTGCGATGAACCCATGATATCAAATACCCCAAAAAAACTGACGCATGCTGCACTACATTTAACTGGAAAATCTGACTGAATGTATGTGGCTCTGAAGGCACATGTGAACACAGACTAACACAAGGAATTGATATTAATGAGACACAAACAGAGTTGCCACAAAATGACATTGCCACCAATACTATGATTGTGATAAACAACAGAACACAGGAGAACACCCATAAACTCAATAGGCAGAAGGAAAGAAGTGGTACTGTGCAGTGTCCATATATACAGAATAAGATCAGATACTGAGAATTACACCCAGTATACAGGACAGGAGAAGTGGTACTGTGCAGTGTCCATATATACAGAATAAGAGCAAATAATGAGGAACTCTTTTTATTAATTTTATACAAAAATACAAATACTTTGCCATAAAAATTTCCAAACAAGATATAAAACAAGGTATAAAGTATATAAACTTACCCTACCGGCCCAGCTACATGCAGACTATCTCATTCATACCTACTAAAAAGAGAAAATGAAACCTAGCCTAACCTAAACATCCGATCCGGCTGAAAACCGACTATATACAGATTGTTTATAACAGAAAATAAATGACAACTTGTCACAATAAATAATAATAAACACAAAAATAAAATAAATCATAATAGAAATATCAAATAATATATATATATTTTTTACTTTTTATTTTTTTACACACACATTTATGAGAAAACACAAACCTATACTATCCCTACCAATCTATCTATCCCATCACCTTCACCCAGGGCCAACCTCTACCTCTTGTCCCTCCTCCACCACCCACACCCAGCCCCTCGCCTCATGTCCTCCTACATCCGCATAGTCCAGCGCTGGATGCAGGCCTCCCCACACGATAATATGAAACCCAACCACCCCATCCCACCCAACCCAACTACACCCCACTTACCCTATCATACAATATATACAACTTATAACAACCATATCAATGTATACAAACCAATATTAAAATCCACCCGAAGGCCCAAGTTCAGTCATTTGCAAACCTTTCTTCAAAAACTCATCTTAAATACAAAACAAAAACCTAGTGTGAAAGCCTCAGCCCAACACCAGGAAAAGTGCTACTGAGGCTAAGGCACATCAAAGGTCACGCCTCTCCAGAGGTAAGAGACCCCATCCGTACCCACCCTTTTGCACTTGAGAGAGCAAACCTTCACCAGGTCACCTAGAATGTTCCTACACACCTCTTCCACAAGGAGGACTTTCTGCTGGGTTGAAACTAAACACCGTGCATTCCATGTGAAGTACCTGACCACTATGCTAACTATAAAAGCTGTGCATGGGTCCCTTCTTCCCAAACCTTTGAATGCTCCATAAGCCCATTCCGCATAGGAGAGGTTGGCTAGCCTAGGCCAGCCAATGAATGCGCCCACCCGTTTGAATACCTCTGTATTAAAGGGACACTAAAGCAGGAAGTGCTCCATACTTTCCAGTATGTCGCCACACTCCTCCCGGGGACAAGCCCTTTCATCAGAGTTCCGATACCTCAAGTTGCCCCTTACATACAGCTTCCCGTGAAAGCAGCGCCAAGCCAAGTCCCAAAACTTCAAGAGGATCCTTGCCAAATTTAACAACTGTAACCCCTTGTCTAGATCCCGGCTTGGGCAATCCTTAAGGGCCAGGGGCTTTTGGAAGTGGGTCAACAAGACCCTCTCATCAAGGAATCTCCTTTACTGGGTCCTGATCTTCCTCACTCCCAAACCCCACCAGCGGATCACCTTCAGAATTGGAGTGACATAAGCCGGAAGATATCCGGACCGTGAAGTGTATGCAAATCCTTCACTTGCCCTCCTGTCTCCCACTCCTGGAAGAAAGGCCGAAACCAACCCCTGCAAGAGACTACCCACGGAGGAGCCCTCTCTTTCCAGAGGTTTGCAAGGTTGATCTTAACAAAGGTGTTCACAAGGAACACCACGGGGTTGACTATACCCAACCCCCCTAGTCTCCTCGTACGGTATGTCACCTCTCTCTTGACTAGGTTCAGCCTATTCCCCCATAACAGTTGGAAAAACAGACTGTAAACCTGAGTCCAGAGAGGTTCTGGCAAGAAACATACACTGGCCAAATAGATAAGCAAAGGGAGAAGGTAAGTCTTGACTAGGCTCACCCTTTCCCTGAGGGTCAAAGACCAACCCTTCCACTGGTCAACCTTCTGAGCGGCGATCTTGAGTCTACTATCCCAATTTTGGGTGGGCTAATCCCCATGGCCGAATTGAACGCCTAGGACTTTGGCTGACCGAAAGATGGATCACCCCCTCCCAGCCAGAGACTCTCACACTTATCCCGGTTAATCACGGACCCGGAGACTTCCGAGTAGCGTTCTACCTCCGACATCACGTATTCCATCTCCCTTCCCGAGGACATGAAAACAGTAACGTAATCGGCATAAGCCACCACCCTCAGAGTGGTTTCTGGCTCCTCCAGACACATCCTGACTCCCGCTAATGGTCCACGATCAATCCTCCTAATAAAAGGATCAATCGCAAACACGTATAAGAGTGGGCTCAATGGGCAACCCTGGCGGACTCCAGACCCGACCTCAAAAGGGCTGCCAGACCAACCGTTCACCAGCGGGAAACTCTCTGCCCCTGCATACAAGATCTTTAACCAATCGACAAACCCCCCCGGCAGGCCATATTTCAGAAGGACTGACCAGAGGTACTCGTGGTTAACCTGATCAAAAGCCTTTGCCTGATCTAAGGCCAGCATGTACCCCTTCCAGTTACCCGCCCTACCTTGCTCCACTGCCTCTTGGGCACCGAGCACAGCACTAAACGTGCTTTGGCCTGGAACTGAGCAATGTTGGGTCTCCGAAAGGCTCTCCCTCAGCAGAGCACCCAAGGATAGGCACTCATTGAATACTTTAGTCAAGAGGGGAACCAAGGAGTCCTTAAAGGTCTTCTAAAACTCGGATGCTAAGCCACCCGGGCCTGGCGACTTCTTTAGGGCAAGCCCTTCGATCGCCAGGCTGACTTCCTCTTCTCTGATTTCTTCTATCAAAACGCCAAGAGAATGGTCTACTCTTGACTCAGGTATGGTTTCAGCCAGGAAAGCCGAAATCCTGTTCCGATTCAGATCCTTCTTCCTCAAGAGGCACGAGTAGAAGGACTTGACGATTTCCAAGATCCCTGATCTGGACCTATCTAGAGATCCCGTACCATCGACCAGTCCCGTCACCAACTTACTTTTAACTGACATCTTAGAGTTTCTGTAAGGGTCGGGCGAGCGGTACTTCCCGAAATCCCTCTCAAAAACCAAAGATGTGTGCCTATCGTACTGGCACCTCTTAAGCAAAGATTTCACCCTGGAGATAACCTCTCGGCTACCTCCAGTTGAGACCAGTTGTTCGAGTTTCCTCCTCAGACCCTGATACAAGCGGTACTTGTCCACGGACCTGAGGCTCGAGAGCTGGGGGAAGAATTTTGCCTCCCGATCTTTGAATATCTCCCACCACTCCGACTTAGTGTCACAAAGATCCAGCAACTCTACCTGACTCTAAAGGATGTCCTCAAAGAATTGTCTCACCTCTGCTTCCTCCAGAAGGGCCGAATTTAGCTTCCAATAGCCTCTTCCCATTTGGGGGGATTCTGCAACATTCAAAGAGAACATAATCATACAGTGATTGGAGAATTCCACCTCTACCACCTTTAAAGGTGAAAAAGTAGTCTCCTCCTTTAAATAAAACCTGTCTATTCTAGACCTAATCTGACTACCTCTATAATAAGTGAGACCCCCGGGGCCTGGGGTGTGCTTAATGTGGACATTCACAAGGCGAGCCTTGCTAGCTATGCTATTCAGGGATGCACTATCATAAGCCAGCCGGTCTCTGGCGCCTCCCCGGTCTTGGGACCTTGTGACTGTATTAAAGTCCCCGCCAAAAACCACCTGCCGACTCGTAAAAAGGAAAGGTTTGATTCTCAAAAAGAGATGCTTCCGATCCCGCTTGGTTTGGGGACCATAGATGTTTATCAGGCGAAGCTCTTGATCCTTCATGAGGACATCTAAAATCAAACGGCTTTCTACTGGTGAGGTAAAAAGGACCGCCACTCTGCTATACGGCTCAGTCGCAAGAGACAAATATGATGGACCACACCTCCGCTCCTTTTCTGCTTTATATACAGCCACCAAATCTGGCAGCCTGGTCTCTTGCAAAAATAAAATGTCAGCTTCAACCCGGCTAAGAAAATCATAGGCTGCAAACCTAGCCGCATCCGATTTAAAACTGGTGACATTAATGGTCGCCAGGGTCAGTGGAGTGAGTGCCGCCATACAGAGTGATTAAGTTAGATGGCCTTCTTCCTTCCCTTCCGATTCTTCTTCTTAACCCTCCCTGGGCTACCCTCTAAGGTGGCACGATTTCTTTTAAGAGAGACAGTGGTATCCATCTCATTAGTCACCACCGCCTTCCCCTTCGCACCACCCTTGTCATTCCCATTCCCAGTGCCTGGACCCGCCCCACTTCCCGAGGACCTTGCATCCTCACCGGAGGGAGGCGCGGGCCCTTCCAGAGGCTCCTTCTCTTGCCCTTCCGGCTCGACCTCCTCCCCAGAAGAAGAGGAGGCGGAGATCTCATCCAAGGTGAGGTACCGGTTGGAAAGATCCAGGGGAAGAGAGTTAGGATTAGAGAAGTCCAGGGGGGAGCTGGCTTCGCCTTCTGTAGCCACTCTGGTCGGGCTAGATCTTTTTTTGGTCAGACGTTTCCTTTTTATTCTTTTAGACTCTGTTACCCTCCCCTCTGTTGCACTCTTGTAGCTAGAGGACAGAGTCACCTCGGAATGGTCTAGTCTCCTGAGTTCCTCATTCACCTCGTTATCCCCCAGGTCTCAGCTCTAGGAGAGGCATTCTCTTGGGAGGGCGCAGGCATCACCCCAGGACGGGGTTCCACCTGCCCCCTCTCCATTTGACGCCTTTCCCTCCGTCTCTGCTGGGACGGGCCGTCTTTTCTCTTTATCGACCCCACTGCCCTGTTGCCTTCGCCAGCACTCGCCTCGGTGGTGGGGGCCTCCCGGCTCGCCTCCGCACGTGCACAAGCCACGTTGGCGACAGAGCGAGGGCAACGACTGAACGGGTGCCCTAGCTCACCACACAGGTTGCATCTAATCTACCCACAAGATGCAGCTAGATGGCCTTCACCCCCGCACAACGTGCACCTCTGCACCTGGCAGCTGGCGCTGAAGTGCGAAGGGCTGCCGCACTTGTAACACAGCTTAGGCTGCCCCCTGTAGAACACCATGATCCTATCCCGACCAAGGAAAGCAGATGATGGTATGTGGGAAACCGACCCCCCCTGAATGTTTCAACTTAATCTGAAACGTCCAGGCACCCGACCAGATGCCAAACTCATCCAGGTTCTTGCTAGGAAGACCCTGGACGTCCCCGTACCTGCTCAACCAGGTTAAGATATCAACACAAGAAAGTGACTCGTTACGGGTCAGAATGGTCACTTTCTTGACCTCATTCTGGCGGGTTGAAAAACCCCTGCCAGTCCGGCTGGTCTTTTGCCAGTTCATACCCAGACCAGAAAAGTTCAAGACCCTCTGGCCAGGCAAAACTGACATCAAACTCCCGGGTGCCATACAGATGCATCAGGGCAAAGATGTCACATGTCCTGATGCCGATCTGAAAGAGAAGCTCTGCCACCCTCTTCCTGGTAGGGCACGCTTCATTGCCTCTCCATTTCAGACAGACAACATTCCGTCTGGTTGACCTGGGGTTGGTTGTGGGTGAGGACCAGGTGGTCTCGCCCCCGCCTTGCTCTCGGAAGGCACGCAGGCCATGCCTGTCTATCCAGAAGGATAGATCCACCTGCTGCCCCCCTACTGTAATGGAATTCTCCCCTCTACTAAGAGCCTCTAGAAGTTGCCGCTGCAAGTTACTGTCACCAGACATTGGTAATGGGGAGGACAATGGGGACCGCCCCTCCCCCCTGCGCTGGCAACTACACCAGTATAACTTCTGCTAGGCGTAACCGACTTGTACAGTGGCCAGCCGACCTCTAACATTCACCCCTCCATCAGGGCCCAGGGCAACACCACTAACAGAAACTGTATTTACACTACTAGAAGTGACCACTTCTTTAGTGGCCACTATCACACTCTCCCCTCCCCCCACACACACTGCTGGGCCAGAGGGGACAGAGATCACGATATCCATTTGTCCAGCATCTTTTTGCTAGACACATTTTTAACAGTCTTTCCAGATTTTTCGGGACGGCGGGCTGTAGAACCACTGGCCCCAGCCACGCCGGCCTCATCCACTTGATGGACAGTGCAGGAGAGAGGGGGATTGTGCACCACACTCGCATCAGGATCGCCCAATCCCTCTCTGCCTACAGACACACTGCTTTGAGCTCCCTTCTGAACATCTGTAGCCCCGCCCCCTCCACCCGACCACTCCCACTGAGCCTCCACTCCCCGCCGTCAGAGTGACACCGGCGGAAGGGACCGAAGAGCGCATCGGCGCAGTGGAGCAGACCAGGGCAGAGGAGACCGGAGCCCCGGCAAGGACCTGGGCACACAAATTGGGAGGGGCGGAGGCAGCCCCCTCGCACCCTCCCCCTGCAACTCCGGATCGGGATGCCACTGTACCCGTGGCCCCCCCCCCACCACCCACAGCCACCTCCACCACCCCTGCCCCCCGTCCCCTGTCGCCATGCCAAAACCGGCAGGGGGGACTGCAGGGCGCATGGAAGCGGCGAAGTAGATCGGAGCAGAAGATGCAGACACCAGGACAGGGATCCCTGCAACAACCTCTGCAAGGGGGGCAGTGGCACCCACATCGCCCCGCCGCACCTCCACCCGGCACTTGTCCAGTGCCCTAGCAGAGGTGGGCAGAGCCACCTGACCACCAGCCATGTCACCCTCGCTGCCCGTCCCGGGAGCCTTCCTGTCTGGTCCCTCCTGCTTCTCCTCACCGCCCCTGTTACCGCAAACAGGGACGGCGTCCTGCGCCATCTTTGCCACGTCTTTCTCCCCACTCCTACGCAGCGGTCCCACAGCAGAGACCGGGCCAGGGAGGATGTGGGGTTCGTGCCCTGAGCTGGCTTTTCAGTTGGCCTAGGGCACGCAGGGTGGGTCACATAGACATACCTCACCTCTGGCTTTACTGTCCTTTCCTTTTTCTTTCTCCTCTTTCCCATCGGTTCATCTTCAGGTAATTCATTACCAAAACAGATTTCTTCGCGAATTTTTGGGGACTCCAGGTGGCGTATTTCGGCCATAAGCTGCCCCCCAACTGCTTTCACAGTATTCTCCTTCCTCATCGGAACTAGTGGGGGGCAGGCATACCTGCTCTGCGGTGATACCTGTGGTGATACCAGTTTCCGTAGGTTGCCCCCCCCATGTCCGACTTTTCCTCCTCACTAGTGGAGTCATCTTCTTGCTGTTCTCGGGTTCCAGCCAATTCATTGAACCTTTAGTCGCTCTTGAGCTTTTCCTTAAAGGGGCCACTGTTTTCCAGAATGGCCGCCCTTCTTTCTTTCAGATCTTTAATGATTTCTTTTAGGCCTTTTATTTTATTAGATATTTCTGGCCTGTTTTTTCTTGCTGCTTTGTCAACCTTCCCCCTGTCAAGATTTAAGTTCTCCCTAAGCTTCTTGAGGGTCCTATTCGCTTCCCCATACTCCCTGAGGTGGGCCGTGATCCGGGAGCTATAAACGGTGATTAGTTCCTGGGACTTCATGTTGCCCCAGTCAGCCTCAACCGAGCCCGGCCCACCCCCAGGAGCACTCTGCGTACCTCTTGGAGGGCTACCGTCCGCCCTCCTGAAACTGCCGGCGATGGACACGGCTTCACCTCCGGGGGCTGTAGGGGCCGCTACACCAGGACTCCTGGTAGATCTTCTGACCCCTGAGCGGACCCCTTCTGACCCTGAGCGGAAGATGGAACTGAGGCCGGTAGCTCACCTCCCCTACCTCCCGCCGGCCTACCCCGGGAAGTAGGATCCTGGGTCTTCAGTCGCTTCATTGTCCAGGACCCTACCACCGGTTGGCTCCTCAGGGCCCGCCCCCAGTGATACTACGGACTCTTGAGGGAACCCGACCAGTCCAGATAATATAGTGGGAAAAATAAAGGTTGATGCAAATGCAAATATGAATGCAAATGTGGTTGCGAATAGCGTTGTGTGTAATGATGAGCAGGTGGCCGTGGGGGTAAATGAGAACGTAAATGAGGCTACAAACAAACAGGTGAATTGGATTGTGGATGAGGTAGAAATTGAGATGGTGGATGAGGAAGCTTTGATTGAGGAGTATATTGAGGATACGGAAGTGGATGAAGAGGAGGAAGCTATGCAGAAGGAAGCAAAGAGGAAGGATGTGAGAGAGAGGATGCGAAAAACAAAGACGTATGCGGGTGTTGCGGGTGACTCTTTGCCCAAGGTTTCGGGCGAGTCTGACTTGCAACGGCGCCTCCTGGAGGCTCTAAAAAAAAGGAGCAGAACCTTCCATATAGGTAGAGGGAGAGCCGGTTGACCTGGCTTTTTGGACAGAAAGGTACGATCTTAGAGCCTTCTGAGAACAAAGGAGGGGTGAGACCGTATGGACTCACCCCACACTGGGGAGCGGCCGTAGGAATGTGGCCCGCCTTTATTGGAGGAGTAAGGAACCAGCAGTTCCTTCTAGGAAGACTGTTGTGGAACTTCTCCTGGGGGCGGGGTTTGTCGCAAATTACATCTTTGCGCTCATACATTGTTTAGCCAGAGGGTTTGGAGCTCTTCTGGTCTAAATATGAGCTGATGAAGAACACGCCGGAATGGCGAGGTTTTGCCGTTGAGGCCATCACCCGCCAATCGACTGTAAAGACAGTGACCGTTTTAACCTGTAATGAATCACTGTCTAGTGTGGACATCATGACTTGGCTCAGTCCATATGGTAGGGTTGGGCAGTTCTCCGCCAAAGTTCTCGATGAGCATGGCATCTGGTCGGGTGCCTGGACTTTCAGCGTTGAGCTGTTTGATCTGGGCAACTCTGTTACTCATATTGCCTCCTCTGCCTTCATGGGAAGGGATAGGATTATGGTGTTCTATAGAGGCCAGCCAAAGGTTTGTCACAAATGCAGCAGTCCCACCCACTTCAGTGCACAATGTGATGTTCGCGTGTGCGCAAAGTGTGGGCACACTGGTCATCATGCCGTATCTTGTAGGGGGATCTGGTGCAACCTCTGTGGGGACCTAGGTCACCCGTTTAGTCGCTGTCCGCTTGCCTTTACCAACAGGGTTCAGGGCCGGGCTCAAGATCAGGCAGACACTAGCTGCGAGGCTGAGTCTGTGGTTGGGGAGGAGCCTGCTGCCGGGACTGAATCAGTTGGTGAGAAGACGAGCGCTGGAACTACTAGCGCTGGAGGAAGCAGACAGGTTCCGAAGAAGCAAAGTCCATCCAAGATCAGGCGGCAAGAACAACGCCGTAAGGATAGGGAACAGGTGGCTGCTGACCCATCAGCTGGTCTTTTGGTTGGTCCGGCTGAGGATCCCGGTTGTAGTGACCCGGGGTACAGTGACGATGGGGAACCGGAGGCCCAACCTGTGGAGGCTAACCCAAACGCCAACCCTGTCTCCTCGTACGGCAAAAGCCTGGACGAGGGCGGCACAGCGTGGTTGGAGAGTAGGAGGAACAAGCGGAGTAAGAAGAAGAAGAAAGAAGAGGGTGTTAAGCCCTCTCTGGAGTGGGACCCATCTGTCCCACATACCCTCGACCTAAGCCTAAGGAAGGATCAACTGGGTCCCTCGACCTAGGCCTAAGGAAGGATCAACTGGGTCCCCTCTGGTGGAAGTCTTTAACCGGTACCAGGCCCTTGACGAGGATCCCCCTACTGCTTCAGCTGGGGGGGAGGAGGGTGTGGTGCCAGAGGGCGCGGGGGCTTCCTCGCAGGCTGCCGGGCTCTTTCCTTCAGGGGGTAAATTACCTTCTGGAGGGGGGCCAAGCCTGGAACCTTGGCAAACAGGATGGTATGGATGTCTCTGTATGTTTGAAAAGACAGAACGAGTGTGATGGTTCAGATGAAAATGCTGATGGTGGTGGAGTGGGGAAAAAGAAAGCTATCTAACTCGATCATCAATGAAGGCGGAACTCACCCCGTTGACACTGGCAAGCATTAACGTTGCCAGTATTAAGTCAGATGCAGCTCGTTTCCTGGCCTTTGATTTTTTTCAGCCATATTGAAGCTGATATTTTGTTTTTGGAAGAGACCTGGTTAACAAATACGACTCTGCTGGCAAAAGCCAAGCGAGAATAGCGGCTAGGTCCGTCTTTCTGGTCTCTTGCGGCCGAGCCACGTAGCGGGGTAGCGGGGTGGCGGTGCTTTTTAAGACCGCCAAAAGTGTGGAATGTAGGAGAATAATCGAGTTAGAAATGGAAAGGTGCCTGATTTTAGAATTGAGATTAATAAACATCTATGGCCCACAGAGTAAGTGGGACCGCAAGTGTCTCCTCATGAGGAGTAAGCCTTTTCTTTTTACCAGCCGGCAAGTGATCTTTGGAGGGGACTTCAACAAAGTGACGAGGACCTGTGATAGGGGAGGCTCCAAAGGTGGGCTGGGTGCTGATAGCGTTGTGTTGTCTAGGATAGTTGAGTATACTCGTCTGGTGGACGTCCATTTATTGCATAAGCCAGACCACGTGGATTTCACCTTTCATCAGGGAAATTGCAGGTCTAGAATAGATAGGTTTTATTTAAAAGAGGAGGCTGTTTTCTCGGCTTTAGAAGTTGTGGAAGTGGAATTCTCCGACCACTGTTTGATTATTTTCTCTTTGAATGTTGCAGAGACTCCCTGTATGGGCAGAGGAATGTGGAAGCTGAATTCATCTCTCCTGGAAGAAGTGACAATAAGACAGTCCTTTGAGGATTTCCTTCAGAGCCAGGAACCTTTGGTGGACCACTGCAACAGTAAGTCAGAGTGGTGGGAGATATTCAAAAAAAAGACGGTGAGGTTTTTACGTGAGCTTTCCAACCTCAGGAGCCAGGACAGATACTGTCTGTACCAGGAACTGAGGAAGAAACTTTAAAGACTGGTGTCGACACGTAAGATGGCAGTAAAAAGTAAACTCGTGGTAGGCCTGGTCGACAGTACGGGTTCCCTGAATAGGTCCAAATCAAGGATCCTGGAGGTTGTCTGGTCTTTCTACTCTCACCTCTTGGGTAGGAAAGAACTGGATCGAGACAGTTTTTCAGCTTTCTTAGGCCTCTTTCACGCTTTGTTAGGATCCGGCGTGCACTTCCGTTGCCGGAAATGCCCGCCGGATCCGTAACAACGCAAGTGACCTGAAAGCATTTGAAGACTGATCAGTCTTCAAAATGCTTTCAGTGTTACTATGGCAGCCAGGACGCTATTAAAGTCCTGGTTGCCATAGTAGTAGTGGGGAGCAGTATACTTACAGTCCGTGCGGCTCCCGGGGCGCTCCAGAATGATGTCAGAGCGCCCCATGCGCATGGATCACGTGATCCATGCGATCACGTGATCCATGCGCATGGGGCGCCCTGGCGTCACTCTGGAGCGCCCGGGAGCCGCACGGACTGTAAGTATACTGCTCCCCCGCCCCCCACTACACTTTACCATGGCAGCCGGGACTTTAGCGTCCTGGCTGCCATGGTAACCATTGAGAAAAAGCTAAATGTCGGATCCGAAAAGATCCGAAAAGACGTTTAGCTTAAGGCCGGATCCGGATTAATGCCTTTCAATGGGCATTAATTCCGGATCCGGCCTTGCGGCAAGTGTTCAGGATTTTTGGCCGGAGCAAAAAGCGCAGCATGCTGCGGTATTTTCTCCGGCCAAAAAACGTTCCGGTCCTGAACTGAAGACATCCTGATGCATCCTGAACGGATTTCTCTCTATTCAGAATGCATGGGGATAAAACTGATCAGGATTTTTCCGGCATAGAGCCCCGACGACGGAACTCTATGCCGGAAAACAAAAACGCAAGTGTGAAAGAGCCCTTAGATGAAGCTATTCCCATGGCAGGAATAGACCCCTCTCTTGATGTTTGATGATCAGGCAAGAGGAAGTGGGACTGGCCATTGATGGGCTTAGGCCCAAGAAATCGCCAGGTCCGGATGGCTTAACATCCAAGTGGTACAAGGCTTTCAAGGAACAATTAGTTCCTCTCTTGAACGAGGTGTTTAACGAGTGTCTTTCCTCGAGCACTTTGCCAAAGTTAATGGGTAAGTCAGCCCTGATTATTCTGTCAAAGGGCAAAGATCCATATCACTTCTCAATGTGGACAGGAAGATTCTGGCAAAAATACTTTTCTGCAGATTGGTGAAGTTTGCACCAAGACTTTTTTTTGAGGCTCAGCACTGCTCTGTTCCCGGTCGGAGCGCTTTTAGCGCCGTTCTCAGTGTCCGAGAAGCCGTGGAGCGGGGCAGGGTGGGCCTTCGGAAAGGGTTTCTGTTATCCTTGGATCAGGCTAAGGCTTTTGATCGGATGAACCATGAGTACCTGTGGTCCGTTATTTTGAGGTATGGTCTACCCGGGAGGTTTGTAGACTGGTTAAAAACTTTGTACAAAGGGGCAGAGAGTTTCCCGTTGATTAATGGTTGGTCAGGTCGACCTTGGGAGGTGGCTTCTGGTGTCTGCCAGGGATGTCCTTTAAGCCCTTTGCCATATGTGTTTGCGATTGATCCCTTTATTAGAAGGGTAGATCGTGGACCATTGGCGGGGGTGGGAATGGAACTGGTGGTGCAGGGGCCATCTCTGAAGGTGGTGGCATACGCGGATGATGTCTCCATTCTTGTCTCTTCAGAAGAGGAGGTGACCTGGGTGATGTCAGATGTGGACTGCTATTCAGAGGTTTATGGGTCTCAGATCAACTGGGACAAATGTGAGACTCTCTGGCTGGGAGAAGGGGATCCTGTCTTCATTCTCCAGGGAACTCTTCCAGAACCCCAGAAGTCTGTAAAGATCTTAGGCATTAATTTTGGCCAGGATGGAGATTATCATCAGCAAAATTGGGAGAGTAGACTAAAAGATGTCGCCCCAAAGGTGGACCATTGGAAGGGATGGTCTTTATCCCTCAGGGAAAGGGTTCACCTGTGAAAAGCCTACCTTATTCCCATGCTTCTGTATCTAAGCAGTGTTTGTGTTTTGCCGGGGTCTCTCTGGGTAACGGTCTACAGCCTCTTTTTCCAGATATTGTGGGGAAACAGGCTGAACCTGATCAGGAGATAGGTGACTTACCGCACAAGGAGACTAGGCAGGTTGGATATGGTCAACCCGATGGTATTCTTAACAAATACCATTTTAAAAATTAATATTGCAAACCTCTGGAAAAAGAGGGCTGCTTTGTGGGTGATTTCCTGTAGGGAGTGGTTTCGGCCCTTCTTCCAGGAATGGGAGACAGGAGGGCGAGTGAAAGACCTGCGTGCATCACATGGATATCTTCCGGCTTATGTTGCTCCGGTTCTGAGAATCCTGAGACGGTGGGGTCTGGAGAAGGGAGAGGTGGAGACCATATCGAGGTTTTCCCTTGACAGGAAGGTTCTATCTTGCCTTTTTCAGGCCCCACTTTTCTTGAGGGACTGCCCAAGTCAGGATCTGGAGGGTGGGCTGTCTTTGTTGAATTCAGAAAGATCCCTAAGAAAGTTTAGGATGTGACTTGGTGCTGCTTCCACGGTAAGCTATATGTAAGGGACAATGTGAAGTGTAGAAACTCCAAGGAAAGGGGTTGTCCCCGGGAGGAGTGTGGTAACCTGCTGGAAACCATGGACTACTTCTTACTTCATTGTCTCTTTAACCTCTGAAGGACACAGGGCGTACAGGTACGCCCTAATGTCCAAGTCCTTAAGGACACAGGGCGTACAGGTACGCCCTGTGTTTAAACTGCTACTGTGCCTGATCTGGGCGCGGTAGCAACATGGTTCCTGCTGATGTAGATCAGCAGGAACCATGTTCTAATGCCGAGGGGGGTCATGTGACCCCCCCGTATCGGCGATTGCTGCAAACCGCAGGTCAATTCAGACCTGCGGTTTGCAGCGGTTTTAGCTATCTCTGATCCCCGCGGTCAGATCAGAGAGTTAATTGCCCCAAATATATTCACTTTAACCCCCCCTGCAGCCCCCAATCTTGTTATGGCTGCGGGGGTGCAGGGGGGGTGGTTGCGGCGGCGGGAGGCGGTGCGATCCCCCGCCCGCCTCCCTTGTAATAATTCCCTGGTGTCTAGTGGTTCTATCAGAGTGCCAGCACATTTCTGGCACTCTGATAGAAAAGCAGCTGGCATCTGTGCTGCAGATGCCAGCCGTTTAACCCCTTCCTTACCGCGGTCCGGACGGACCGCGGTATGAAGAGTGTTAACAGGGAGGAGCTCCCTCCCTCTCCCATCGGGGGCTGCTGTGCCTATGCAGCCCCCAGGATGGGATCGCAGAGGGAGGAGCTCCCCTCCTCCCCATCCATCACCCACTGCTCTCTAATGGCAGTGGGTGATGAGTCACCATGGCAGCAGGGCGCTTTCAGAAGCGTCCTGCTTGCCATGGTATAGTAACTCTGGTCAGACTTCTGCTAAAGGCAGAAGTCTGACCAGGCTGTGAAAAGTAAAAATACAGTGCAGTACACTATATAGTGTACTGTACTGTATTATATAGACACCAGATCCACTGGATCTACAAGAACCAAGTGGGTCTGGGTCCAAAAAAAAATGTAAAAAAGTGAAAGAAAGTAAAAATAAAAAAAACACAAATCACTGAATAAAAAGTAAAAAAATAAAATACACTACACATATTAGGTATCGCGCGTCCGTAAAAAACAGCTCTATAAAAATATCACATGACTGAACCCCTCAGGTGAACGCCATAAAAAAAAAAAAAAAATGGTGTAAATAAGCCATTTTTGGGCACCTTACATCACTAAAAGTGTAATACAAAGCGATCAAAAAGGCATATGCCTTCCAAAATAGTACCAATCTAACCGCCATCTCATCCCGCAAAAAATGAGCCCCTTCATAAAACAATTGCCCAAAAAATAAAAAAACTATGCCTCTCAGACTAAAACATGATTTTTTTTGTTTCAAAAATGCTTTTTGTGTTAAATGTAAAAAAATTTAAAAAAAGTAGACATATTGGGTATCTCCACGTCCGTAAGAATCTGCTCTATAAAAATATCACATGACGTAACCCCTCAAGTAAACACTGTAAAAAAAAAAAAAAAAAAAACTTTGTCAAAAAGCCATTTTTTTGTCACCTTACATCACAAAAAGTGTAATAGCAAGCGATCAAAAAGTCATATGACCCCCCAAATAGTGCCAATCTAACCGCCACTTTTTAGTGTTAAATGTAAAGGGGTTAATATAGAGGTGTACAAAAGGGTGGGGGCTTCAGTCGGTTGGCCTCGGCTGGCCGCCCTGTCCTATGCGGAGTGGGCCTATGGAGCTTCCAAAGACCTTAGTGGGAGGGACCGTCGCACTTTATTTGTAGTTAGTGCAGTGGTTTGGCACCACATTTGGCGTGCACGGTGTTTAGTGTCAACAAAGAGTCACAAAATCCTCCTGGTGGAGACGGTATATAGGAACATCATGGGTGACCTGGTGAAGGTGTGCTC
>CM065592.1:99514238-99545660 GCA_033119425.1 Bufotes viridis | reverse complement strand
GCCAAAATTTTGATTTCATTACCCCAAAATTTTCATTATCAGGTGTCTCTTGATCCAGAGATTGCTGTCACTATTAATGTCAGTATCCTCTTAAGGTCTCATGCACACGAACGTATTTTCTTTCCACTTCCGTTACGTTTTTTTTTGCGGACCGTATGCGGAACCATTCACTTCAATGGGGCTGTAGACTATACGGAAGTTACTCCGGGTGCATTCCGTTTCCGTTTGTCCGTATGGCCGTTCCGCAAAAAAAGTAGTGCATGTCCTATTATTGTCCACAAATCACGGTCCGAGGCCCCATTAAAGTCAATGGGTTCGCAAAAAATACGGAACGCACACGGAACACATCCGTATGTCATCCGTATTTCATCCGTATTTTGTGGATCCATACTGTAGAAATGCTATGCCCAGCACATATTGCTCATGTGTTTGATGATTAATAAGTTACTGTTTCAGTATACGATCCGCAAAAAACGGATCAAATACGGAAACAATACGGATATGTTTTGTGCAATAACGGAACGGAAGAGGACTTAAATTAGAGGGAAAAAAAATCTCAGATACTGAACAACGGATCCGTGAAAAACGGACCACAAAACAGCAATGGTCGTGTGCATGAGCCCTAAGGCTGGGTACATCTGGTTTTCGGGGTTCTATCCGGGTTTTAGTCAAGTTTTGAGCGCTTTCCCATCAGCGCTATATTTATTTCCGTTCTTCTGCTCCGTTATAAGTTCCGGATTCAGCAATAACTGACAGGAATGGAGCCTAACAGATCCCATTGACTATAATGGGATCTGTTATCTTTCTATTTGGGAGAACGTTTTTTAGCAGAGAAAAAGTCCCACATGCAGAACTTTTTTTACGTCTAAAATAACAGATTTCAGACTGAAAAGGCTAAGGCTATTTTCACACTTGCATTTAACTTTTCCGATATTGAGATCCGACTGAGGCTCTTAATACTGGAGAAAAACACTTTTGTTTTCTCCCTATTCATTGTCAATGGGAACAAAACTTAACTGAACAGAACGGAGTGCTCCAAAATGCATTCCGTTCCGTTTGTTGCGTTCTCATACCGGAGAGCAAACCGCTGCATGCTGCAGTTTTCTGTCTGGCATGAGATGCTAAGCAAAACAGATCTGGCATGACCCACAATGCAAGTCAAGGGGAAGGATCTGTTTTCTCGGACACAATAGAAATCGGATACGGCACCCACTGACTTACAATGGCGTTCATGCGGGATCCATCATTGCTGTTTTAAAGATAATGCAACTGGATCCGTTCATAACTGATGCAGACGGTTGTATTATCAAATTTCCCAGGACGGAAAGCAAACTACAACATTCTGCGGTTTGCTCTCCGGTATGGGAGCGCAACTAAACGGAACAAAATGCATTTTGGAGCATTCCGTTCTGTTTAGTTCAGTTTTGTTCCCATTCACAATGAATTGGGACAAAACGGAAGCGTTTTTTTCCAGTATTAAGCCCCTATGACGGATCTCAATACCGGAAAACTAAAACGCTAGTGTGAAAGTAGCCTTAGCAGTCGAGCACTATTTTATTTTCCTGGTACATATACCGTATATACTATGGAGGACCCTGAAGAAGCTCCTGCCGTCACCACAAAAAGTCATTTACAGCATCTATTCCTCACTGTTTTATTTAAGGGAATGTGTCAGAAAATGACAGATTTTTTAAGAATTTTTGGTGTTATTTTTAATTCTCCAGGCAGGGTATCAGGGCCCACTGCACGGTGGTATCACCAGGTCAAAACTTTTGGAGCTGGGGCTAGAGCCAGGGCCCTGAATGTTATGGCCGCTGGCCAGGGCCTCCATCAGGGCAATTCTGGTGGTACTGCTGTCAGGGGGTGACCGGCTGGGGGCTATGTTTATGTTTGCACACTGGTAACGGGGCCCGGCACTGTCATTGTGCCTCATGCCGGGCCCCCGTCAGAGCGCTCATCACAGCAGCATCACATGCAGTCGGTCCGGCATCTGTCAGGCCCCAGCGCTGCCCTACTAGTATTCTCTAATCGTTAATGACACGGGTGGGCGGAGCCTGATCAATGTCAATAAGACTCCACCCACGAGACAACCCCTTTAATATCGTATAGTGTAAAAAAAATTTTTTAACACTGCTCCCAAATGATGCTGTGGATTCCAAGGCTAAAGGCCTCATTCTAATTTAATTCTAATTTGGTCACCAGCTGACCCTGAGAATAAGGCCTCTTGCACACAACCGCAAAAAACGGATCCGCAAAAAATACGGAACGGAACAGCTGGCCCGATATGCAGACAATAATAGGACATGTTCTATGTTTGAACTGAACGGAAATACGGAAACGAAAGGCAAAGGCAAAGTTTGTGTGCAAGAGGCCTAAACTGCATCCTCTTTTATGTATTCTCTGCACCGCAGCAGCTCTCCCAACCACCTAGATGTGCAGGGCGATGCAGCCGGCTCCATTCTCTTATAGGGGCCGCACTACAGTTACCTGCACAGTGGGGGGGCCAGCCAGACCAGTATGACTTTTACCAATGGGAATAGACCTTTAATGTCCCATTAACACGGACACTTGTGCTAGTCCATTATGTATATACATTTATCGAGGCATGGACAGATTTTGCTACTTTGTGTTTTCATTTCCCAGAGTTTGCAGGACCCCTGCTTGCTGTCAGTGGTATTCTGTGGCTGAAAACCTGACACAGGTTCACAGCTGGAGAAATGTGGCACAGCCTTCTCAGCGGTTAGCACTGCAGCCGTGCAGAACTGCGGTCCTGGGGTCATATTGAAGTAAGCCCAACATCTGCAAGGAGTCTACATGTTCTCCTCGTGGTGCTTTGAGTTTCCTCAGGGTACGCCGGTTTCCTCTCACACTCTTAGAAATTACTGCTAGGTCAATGGGCCTCCTATAAAAGCGGGCCTAGCGTGGGTGTTTGAGATAGGAAATTTACATGATGCTTCGCAGACAGGACTGATGGGAGTAAAAGCCTTTTTACATGGGTTGAAAGGGCAGGCAATGATTGGGAATGACTGTTCCTATGAATGTCTGATCATTGCCTGAATTTTCATGCAGGCGACGTTTGGAGCTGAATAGCTGCTATTACTATTGCTGAGCGAAGCGCACTTCGGATCATAGATCCGAAGTTGCTTCATTCAAAACTTTGTTTGAATGCTGTACAGAGACCCAGATCAAATGGATGGGCTGCACGGAGGTGAAAACTCGTTAAGTCTGGAGTCTTGCAAGACTTCGGTGAAGAACTACAGACTTGGATTGTACAACTTGAAAACCATTTTAAAACAGCATTTCGAAGTCGGCTTCGGATTTAAAAAAAAACTTTTTTCAAGTTGTACAATCGAATGCCAAAGTTCTTCACCAAAGTCTCGCAAGACTCCGGACTTAACTAAGTTCACCTCCGAGCAGCCCATACATTTGAATGATGTTTTGAACGAAGCGACTTCGGTTCTATGATCTGAAGTGCGCTTCGCTCAACCCTGGTTACTACGATGATTCATCTCCATGCAGTTTCCGTGTCTGTTGGCAGCACATCCCTGTTTGAAGACTTTATGTGCCACGTAACTTGAATGGCAGCTGAGCTGCAGTACACCAGCATGGCCACTGTGTAGTGAACTGAGCCTTTCTGCTTCCGGCTCCGTCCTTTTGTTTCCGGAACCATCGGCTGCCGAAAACAGCTCCAGAGAGCGCTGTGGCCTCCTCGCAGCTTACCAAGCACAGCGCCATCCATTGGATAGTGGCTGTGCTTTGAATTGCAGCTCAGCCCCATTCACTGGAATGGGACTGAGCTGCGTCTAGGCCACGTGACATCACTGGGCCACTCTTCAAACAGCTGATCCTTGGAAATACCAGGAGTCATACCCCCACCGATCAGATGACCTTAGGATAGGTCATCACTATTAAACCCGGACAACCCCTTGAAACCCATGAGGATTTTATGCTGAAATTATATTGGAAAAATGAAAAATGCATAACTTTTCAATATTCAGTGAATATTTAATGGTGCGTGCACGGTGTAAGCAATCGGTTACTGGCGGCGCTATATTATTAGAGGCAGAATGGCGGCATTTTGTCTTTTACACACGGGGATGCTGCTATCTACATTTAGGTAACATTATCGCTACTATAGAGGCTCCTGGGGCAGTCAGGCGCTATAAAATAAAGACAATTTGTGAAGTGTCGATCCCTCTTTCCAATCACTTGGCTTTGTATTCTCGAGACAATAGAAATAAATTAGCTCTGCAAATGAATGAAAAGTCTCTTCTGCAGAGATTGAGTTCTTTGCGCCTCAGTGGACACACGTCAAGGTTTATTTCTTGCCTTACATAATGCAAACGGAGACTTTCCCCAGCCCTGAAACCATTACTATTCCTCACTGCATCTGTCTCATTTGCCTAGAGTTGGCATGAGAAATCGGCATGCAATTTGTGTCACGGCAGAGCTCATTAACCCGTCCACCGGGCCCCAAGAGAAAAGGGTTAAAGTAACCCGCACATGGCTACAGTGTCAAATAAATTTATATAGTACAAGATGGAAACATTGCTTCTACTGCTTTATATAGAATTGTTAACGTCGCTTATATAATAATGCATGCCATACTGCACGCATCTCTCCTGGTTTTCGGACTTTTCCGATTAATACATCTGAACCTGAAGTGTGGCACTAGGGATAAAAGGAAGGATTGTGGGAAATAATGATTCATTATATGCCGTCTATCGCAAATGATATAATAAAGTATGATTCTTAGTAATCATCCAAGACACACATTCCAGTAAATAGTGTGATCGCCAGCAAAAGAGTAAAGGCACCGTACACTGGTAGATATGGCAGACGATTGTCAGGAAGGAAGCGTTTCTTCCCGGCAAACGCCTGCTCGTCAGTGGACAAGCAGCGATCCCCTCCACAGTATGGGGAGGAGTGATCACTAATGTTATCGCTCGTCCCCATACAGAAGCATTATTTGCCGGCAGCAGAAGCTGTTTGGACGGCACGATTTTCTGCCAGCAAATGATGATTTTGGTGACCACATGAAAGATCCAATTACCCGACCGAAGGAGCGTTTCACCTTTACACCGGCGATAATCCTATGAACGCCTATTAGCGATTATCTGGCTGATGCTCAGGCAGTGTGGGGTTTTCTCGCTTCAGCAAACGTTTTTTTTGCGGATCCGATGGTTTACCATTAATTTCTATGGATCCGTTTAAAATGCGGATGCGTCTTCCGTTGCCTGCCCGCGTCCGCTGTCCACATTTCACGTCCGCATAAAAAATATGGCATGTCCTATTCTTGTCCGCAAAAAACGGTTTGCGGACCCATAGAAGTCAATGGGTCTGCAAAAAATGCGGATGACCAACGGAAGCCATCCGTTTGTCACCCGCATCCGTTTTTTTTTTTGCGGATGGTTGCTTGGAAACCAGGGAACTTGTACAGGTACTTTAAGAAACTGGTTTAAGCTTTCCGTATTTTTTTGCGGATCCGCAAAAAAAACGGAAGACACACGGAAACACAACCTACAAAATTTGCGGACACACAGAAAGGATGTGGATGTGAAAAAAAAGGAAGACGGATCCGCGATTTGCGGACAGCAAAAAACAACTGTCGTGTGCATGTAGCCTAAATGGAAAGGTTGCAAGAAGTTCTGGCAAGAAATCTGCCACGCATAAACGAACCCTAAGGCTAGGGCTACACGACGACATGTGTCACATAGGGCACAACTACACTGCAACATGTGTCGCGCGACACTGATGTGGAACTAATATCGTGCAACAATTTTTATAATGATAGTCTATGGTGTCGCACTGCGACATGCTGCGACTGCGACAGTAGCAGAAAAATCCTTCTTGGAGGGTTTTTTGCTACTGTCGTGTCGCAGTCGCAGTATGTCGCATGTCGCAGTGCGACACCATAGACTATCATTACAAAAATTGTCGCACGACACATACTGTCGTGTAGCCCTAGCCTAAGGCCTCATGACATGCACACGACAGTTGTTTTGCTCCGCGTCCGAGCTGCATATTTTGTGGCTCGGGCACGGACCCATTCACTTCAATGGGGTCGCAAAAGATGCAGACAGCACTCCGTGTGCTGTCCGTATCCGTTGCTCTGTTCCATGGCCCCGCTAAAAAAAATAGAGCATGTCCTATTCTTGTCCATTTTGCAGACAAAAATAGGCATTTCTACAATGGGCCGCGTTCCGTTCCACAAATTGCGGAACGGAACGTGGAGCAGCTTCCGTGTTTTGTGGATCCGCGTAATCCCGCAATTTTCTCACAATTTACAGTGAAATCGGTGTAAGCCCATCCTGCTTTAACAAGGCTGAACAATAAGAACGTCACTGGAATTGACCGTCCATACGTAAACATTTGGAGAATTTCCTATGCACGCTTGTTTGGCTTGTTAAGTGCAAACAGAATTCTTTTTATGTGAATCACGTGGTGTAAAGAAGACTTTAGTGAGGAGTCACTGGTGTGTTCAGAAAAGATTGCAAAGTTACTTGTCTGCACTCTGTGAATTAAAAATCCTGGTACTTGAGGTCTGACAACAAATGAACACATGTCTGCCATTTAACAGCAGTGACAAGATGGTGGAAGGACTGACGACAAAAGTGCGGTGAGAAAAGATATTTCCGGTTCAGAGATGTGTCCAGGGTCCTTTTTCAGAAAGTATAGTATTAGAAAATTCCAAATAAGAAACATTTAAACATTGAATTAAACTTTCCAGTTAGAAAAAAAAATGCCTCTTTGTCCACTTATGAGCTACTTCTCCTCCCCCGCCTCCTAACCTGAAAACTCATTCTCAATTTACAGCTAAAATCCAACTTGAGAGAGGCAGGCATGGGCTCATGTCACTAAGGGATCAGGTTACATCCTGCCCATAGGAGTCTATAGAGAGGGTGAGAAAAGGGAACTGCTGGAGGGAGAAAGAGGCACAGACACATTTTTCTGCTGGCTCTAGTAAGTTTTCTATCTCACCCTAGTGCTAGATTCACAGCTACACTGCTCAGTACTACTGTACTATGTCCCCATCTGAGAATGTGCTACTAAGACATAGGAGAGCAGAATCTCCTCTCCTCTATGTGCAGTGTATGAGAGGCATCATAGCAGCTAGTCTTCATTTACTTGCTCAGAGATATCTTACCGATAGAGCCTGCAGAGGATACAGTCCATATAATGAGGAGATATAATGCTACTG
Source organism: Bufotes viridis (assembly GCA_033119425.1). NCBI lineage: Eukaryota > Metazoa > Chordata > Amphibia > Anura > Bufonidae > Bufotes > Bufotes viridis. The sequence continues at coordinate 99,538,459 of CM065592.1, read as the reverse complement.
GTCAGGGGTCACATGCAAGTGGTTACAATGTAGCACTGCAGAACAGAGAATGGTGAGACCATCAGATTGTCAGGACTGGAGCAGTGACGGATTTAAGAGGTGAAAAATATTTATTTTGTTATTTTATCACGTGCAACCCCTTTAAGGGTACTTTCACACTAGCGTTTTGGATTCCGTTTGTGAGATCCGTTTCAGGGCTCTTCCAAATGGTCCAACGGATCAGTTCAGCCCCAATGCATTCTGAATGGATAAGGATCCGTTCAGAATGCATCAGTTAGGCTCCGTTCCGCCTCTATTCCGTTTTGGAGGTGGACACTAAAACGCAGCTTGCAGAATTTTGGTGTCCGTCTGAAGATGCGGAGCCGAACAGAGTTTTGAATTACAATGTAAGTCAATGGGGACGGATCCGTTTTCAATGACACAATATGGTGCATTTGAAAACGGATCCGTTCCCCATTGACGTTAATGTAATTCAAAACGGATCCGTTTTGGACTTTGTCATTTTCCTTTAAAACTAATGCAAACGGATCCGTTCTGAACGGATACATACGTACAAAGAATTTACGCCTAGTGTGAATAGTTTGGTTTCCCAAAAGAACACAGATATGACGCTAGTGTGAACAGAGCTTTAAACAGTGCCTGCATTATACTGGTAGCAATGGCAGGTATATAGGTTATACATGCTCTGTACCTGCTCTGCATGGTCACATAGCAGCAATAAGGCACCGCTCTGAGGACTATAGTGGAGCAATACAAAAGCTTAGAATTGATAATTATTGGGCTATTACCCATATATGTCCAGATTACTGAGACTGGCTTCAATCACTGTGCCATTGGGCACCGCTGACTGTCTGGACCTAAATAAATATTAAGCCATGTGTGAGTCCATTAGAAAGTTGGCATTCGTCCTGTGCGCCATGATGCAATGCCCGGGCTTCCACACTATGACGAGCAGCTGACAGTACACTCATTTATTAACATACCACAAACGCAGGCCTGATTCATTTCCATGATCTCATCAATTATTACAGGAAAGAAAAAAAAACCTCTAAAACATGATTCATATGAGCAGTTAATTATGGTTTAGTGACGCCCACTTGTGTTTTACTCCCCATCATAACGCGGCATCTCTGCCAGTACAGCAATTAACACATACAGTGCAATTCAGTGAATGCTGGCCCAACGACAGCGCCGACTGGCTCCATCTCATCAGGAAGAGACTAAACCTTCTTCTAGCACTGACCCCATTCAGCTTGACTGCTTAGATTCTTGTAGCTTTCTTACAAGCTCCACGGGTCCTCAGTGGAGACATGGCAGCAGATTTTCCTTTTTTTTGTTGTTTTTTTATTTCCTTGTTTTGTTTTTTATCAGAAGATATTCTTCGTCTGGTTTAATATTTCCACTTTAAAAAATATATATATATATATATGAATACAGATCTAATAAAGTAATGGACGTCTAAGGAAACCAGCTTGGAAAGCCAGATACAAGTCTTCGCTTTCCTGAATAAAAACCTTTACCCTCAGTTCACACTTTAGCGTTTTTACGCGCGTTCGAACGCGCATAAAAACGCACAACTGTACAGTACCCGTGCATTCCTATGGGCCTGGTTCACACTTGCACGTTTTTATGCGCGTTCGGACGCGCGTAAAAACGGCCGACGCAAAAGCGAGTATGTTTGCGTTTTTTGGCCCGTTTAACGCGCGTCCCCATAAACAGAGTTTAATAGGGACGCGCGTTAAACGCGCGATTCCTATTTTGTGCAGCGCAATTTAATTCGCGCGTTAAAAACGCGCGAATTAAACGCGCTGCACGAACGCCCAGGTCTGAACCCAGTATCACGGTTCCTAGGTGAAATAGGTATGAGACACTCAATAAAACTTTAGACATTGCTGTCATTTCAAAGCGATGAAACCCAATTTTGGGGCACTTTCATCCCACCACAGGAAATAATTAAAGGGGTTGTCCGGCTTCAGAGCTGATCCCAGACATACCCATAATTTCACCCAGACAGCCCCCCTGACATAAAAAACCGTGCTCATCCTTCGGGCTGCCAGGCGGAGAATTCCGCCCAGCAGTGTGTTCGGTGACGTCACCGGCTCTGATGGGCGGGTTTTAGTGCTGCCCTAGCCATTTTACAGGCTAGAGTAGCGCTAAAGCCCACCCATCAGTGCCGGTGATCTCACCGGACTCACTGCTGGGCGGAAGTCTCCGCCTGGCAGCCCGAAGGATGAGCACGGTTTGTTATCGGAACTCCACAAAATGCGATTCAGTGGAGGGTAAAGGAGAGCATAGGAGCATGAACTGCTCTGATGCTCTTGTCAGGGGTCTGCATGGGTGAAATTCTGGGTATGTCTGGGTTCAGCTCTGAACCCGGACAACCCCTTTAACTTGCAACTATGGTCTATTTCTTAGGGCTCATGACTGCGAACGCAAGAGCTCTGTGCCCGTGCTGCGGACTGCAAATAGCGGGCACTGGTCGTGTGTAGCCCGTGCTGCGGATGTGGATCCATTGACTTGAATGGCTCAGCAATCCGCAAGGTATGGCTAAAGAGAGGACATGCCTTATCTGTTGCGGTGCGGAGGCACGGACCCGAAGCGCTTCTTAGTGTTTCCGTGGCCTTTAGATCCACATTTGTGCTGCACAAAAGATACAAGGTCCTATCTTTGGCCGTATCTTGCGGATCACTGACCCAATCAAGTCAGTGGGTGTACATCGGCAGCACGGAGAGCACAAGGCCAGTGCCCGCATATTTCGGACCTGCAGTTGGCGGTCTGCAATACGGGCATGGAGCCCTTACGTTCGTGGGCATGAGCCCAACGAATGTATTTTTTTTTTTTGCGTCCCGTATGCGGAAACCACTCACTTCCATGGGGCCGCAAAACAAATAAAACAAAACAAATAAAACAAAACAAAACAAACTGAAATGGCTGTGCATTCCGTGTCCGTATGTCCGGAAAAAAATAGAACATTTCCTACTACTGTCCACATTACGGACAAGGATAGGACTGGTTTATTACGGGGCAGCCCTTTCATTTTGCAAAATGCGGAGTGCCCATGGCGAGTATCCGTGTTTTGCGGGATCCGCAATTTGCGGACCACAGAACACCCAACGGTCATATGCATAAGCCCTTAAAGATACATGTCTATTTTAGTAGCTACTCGCATTTCCCCATGCAATATCAATTCTGGAAAATGTTTATTATAACTCTGTTTTGTCATTCCTCTATTATTCCTTCTAGAAGTTTATGAAAGCATTGACAACAGTCTGCAATAGAGTCCAACTGGTTGTAAATGGCGGGGGGGGGGGGGGCAGCACTGACTGGATAGTGTCAGACTGTGCAGGACACCCACAGCTGGTAACAACTCTACTGCAGACAGTTGGCAATTCATTCATAAATTCTAGCAGGAATAATAGAGGTGTGTCACAACACAGAACTTTATAAAAAGATGCAATGAACTAACAATTATCTCCCATCCTGAAGACAGAAGATAACTTAAAATGAGCAGAAAACCCCTTTAAATATACTTGTTGTGTCAGAATGTAACCAGCAGACTATCTGCGCAATTCTCCTCAGGACCCTCAAAGCCAGATCCTTCCACAACAGATTGCAATTACCATTGACACGTTAATTATTTACCTACTTTTGCAAATACAAAGGCACTTCCTAAATCCTGGCCTGACAAGTGACTGCTGAGAAAGGATGTCTCCTGCACAATGGGAGTGGGAGATGCAGAGTATTATCATTACAGGTTCTTATTGTTTAGGTGATTCCGTCATTGAAAGCTTTTCTAACCACAGAAAACTAAGAGCTATACAGCTAGAAGCGACTTCCATCTCTAGCTCAGGCCTCAGGCACACAAACGTATCTTCTTACCATGTACGTTCCGTTTTTGTTGTGGACCGTATGCGGAACCATTCATTTCAATGGGTCCGCCAAAAAAACGGAAGGTACTGCTAGTTTCACACTAGCAGTACCTTCCGTTCGGATGAACAGTCTGTCGGATCCGTCCTGCCGCTCGTGAACTTGTCTTAGTTTTATTCCGGCGGCCTCTCGCCGTGCGCTGCCAGTAGTAGTCTGGGGGCACACGTTCTCTAGCGGCAGGACGGATCTGACAGGCTGTACACCCGATGGAACAGCCTGCCGGAGGTCCGTGCCGCTAGTGTAATACTAGCCTACTCCATGTGCATTCCGTTACCGTATGTCCGTATTTCCCCTCCGCAAAAAAATAGAACATGTCCTATTATTGTCCGCATTACGGACAAGCATAGTACTGTTCTTTTAGGGGCCAGCTGTTCCGTTCTGCAAAATACGGAATGCACACGGACGTCACCCGTATATTTTGCGGACCCCAAAATACATACGGTCGTGTGCATGAGGCCTCAAGCACGTGACCGTGCGATGTAATACATAAACACACTGACCCATAGAAGTCAATGGTGCTGTTCCCACATTGTTTTTTTCATGGATCTATGCGCGCCATCCGATAACTTCCCCACAGGTCTTAGGGTCTCGCCACACGGTGATTTTAGGTGTGACACATGTCGCTCACGCAAGTATTGCAGACAACCACAGAAATAAATGGGGTCACAGCGCGACTCGCACGTTTGCCGCAACCACAAGCCCAGAATTGCCTAAAAATCAAACACTGCGGGATTTATTGTGAGTTTGGGGGTAGCAGTTGCAGAAAATGTGCAAGTCGCACTGCGGCCCCATTTATTTCTAAGGGTGTCGTGCTACACTGTGATACTTGGGTGTGCAACATGTGTCACGCCCAAAATCGCAGTATAGTCATGCCCTTATTCTTACAGGATAGGGGATAACTAGCTGAACACTGGGGAGGTCTGACCCCTGGGACCCCCACAGAACCTGAGAATGAAGGTCACAGATGTAGCGGCAGGTCGGGCATGCGCCATGCCGCTCCATTCATTCTCTATGGGACTGCAGCAGATTGCCAAGTATAGCGGTATACAGGCATGTTCCCTCCAGCTCTCCAGATTCTAGAACCGTGTTATCGACTAAGCCCCGATCCGGTGCTCTGGCGGTGGCAGGGCAGCTTGAGATGTTCGCTTCCATTGCTTTGTGCGCCGCTGATAGTTTAGCTCCTGTGTGTATGTATGTGTACCATGTATATGGTGTATTTATGTATGTGTACCATGTATATGGTGTATTTATGTATGTGTACCATGTATATGGTGTATTTATGTATGTGTACCATGTATATGGTGTATTTATGTATGTGTACCATGTATATATGGTGTATTTATGTATGTGTACCATGTATATGGTGTATTTATGTATGTGTACCATGTATATGGTGTATTTATGTATGTGTACCATGTATATGGTGTATTTATGTATGTGTACCATGTATATATGGTGTATTTATGTATGTGTACCATGTATATGGTGTATTTATGTATGTGTACCATGTATATGGTGTATTTATGTATGTGTACCGTGTATATGGTGTATTTATGTATGTGTACCATGTATATGGTGTATTTATGTATGTGTACCATGTATATATGGTGTATTTATGTATGTGTACCATGTATATGGTGTATTTATGTATGTGTACCATGTATATGGTGTATTTATGTGTGTGTACCATGTATATGGTGTATTTATGTATGTGTACCATGTATATGGTGTATTTATGTATGTCTACCATGTATATGGTGTATTTCTGTATGTGTACCGTGTATATATGATGTATTTATGTATGTGTACCATGTATATGGTGTATTTATGTATGTGTACCATGTATATGGTGTATTTATGTATGTGTACCGTGTATATATGATGTATTTATGTATGTTTATATGGTGTATTTATGTATGTGTACCATGTATATATGGTGTATTTATTTATGTGTATCATGTATATGGTGTATTTATGTATGTGTACCATGTATATGGTGTATTTATGTATGTGTACCATGTATATGGTGTATTTATGTATGTGTACCATGTATATATGGTGTATTTATGTATGTGTACCATGTATATGGTGTATTTATGTATGTGTACCATGTATATGGTGTATTTATGTATGTGTACCGTGTATATGGTGTATTTATGTATGTGTACCATGTATATGGTGTATTTATGTATGTGTACCATGTATTTATGGTGTATTTATGTATGTGTACCATGTATATGGTGTATTTATGTATGTGTACCATGTATATATGGTGTATTTATGTATGTGTACCATGTATATGGTGTATTTATGTATGTGTACCATGTATATGGTGTATTTATGTATGTGTACCATGTATATGGTGTATTTATGTATGTGTACCATGTATATGGTGTATTTATGTATGTCTACCATGTATATGGTGTATTTCTGTATGTGTACCGTGTATATATGGTGTATTTATGTATGTGTACCATGTATATGGTGTATTTATGTATGTGTACCATGTATATGGTGTATTTATGTATGTGTACCATGTATATATGATGTATTTATGTATGTACATGTATATGGTGTATTTATGTATGTGTACCATGTATATGGTGTATTTATGTATGTGTACCATGTATATGGTGTATTTATGTATGTGTACCATGTATATGGTGTATTTATGTATGTGTACCATGTATATGGTGTATTTATGTATGTGTACCATGTATATGGTGTATTTATGTATGTGTACCATGTATATGGTGTATTTATGTATGTGTACCATGTATATGGTGTATTTATGTATGTGTACCATGTATATGGTGTATTTATGTATGTGTACCATGTATATGGTGTATTTATGTATGTGTACCATGTATATGGTGTATTTATGTATGTGTACCATGTATATGGTGTATTTATGTATGTGTACCATGTATATGGTGTATTTATGTATGTGTACCATGTATATGGTGTATTTATGTATGTGTACCATGTATATATGGTGTATTTATGTATGTGTACCATGTATATGGTGTATTTATGTATGTGTACCATGTATATGGTGTATTTATGTATGTGTACCATGTATATGGTGTATTTATGTATGTGTACCATGTATATATGGTGTATTTATGTATGTGTACCATGTATATGGTGTATTTATGTATGTGTACCATGTATATGGTGTATTTATGTATGTGTACCATGTATATGGTGTATTTATGTGTGTGTACCATGTATATATGGTGTATTTATGTGTATGTACCATGTATATGGTGTATTTATGTGTATGTGTCATGACACCACGTGTCCGGCATTTAGTAGGGAATCTGTTGTAAAACATTTGAATCCCACCCCTGGCGGTGTAGCCGAGTATAGCCTATTACCTGCGGTCAGAGAATGAATGGAGAGGCAGGGCGCGTGCCCCACCTGCTACTTTATCAGATTGGGGGAGTGGACCCCTGTACGCGGGATCTGTGGACCCTCAGTGATCAGTTAGTTATCCCCTATACTGCAGATACTAACCCGTTTAAGGACTGAAAATTGGATATGGCCGTATGTATGAGGTGTAAGGTGGGGAACCCTGAACCCCTGTTTCTCCTTTATCAGCATAGGATGCCCTAAAATAGATAATCCCTACAGTGAATGGAGCTTGAGCGGTTGTCGGGTGTCAGACCCCTGCCAATCAGACATTGATGGCCTGTGTTGAGGATAGGCCATCACATGAAACCCTCAGTTCATACCTTTCAGTCTGACTTCACTGGCATAGCCCAGAGGCTGACCCCCTATGCTGGGTAATAAGCCTCTACAATACAGGAATATCTCACCATACCAGACTCTGCATTTCTATTTGCGGCTTTCACATGCAGTTTGCCTTATGTCGACGGACAGATGGAGTAGACCCAGACTTCCATTCCGCAGAACAGGCCCATCGATATGGCACGGTGCAGCCAGACTATAATATATAGAGTTTCATACAAAAGGTAATCCATAGGGTTTGTGATGCAATGTTGCAGCTTCCATAAGGTGTACACTAAAGGCTGCTCCATCTGTTTCCATGTAGTCAGAGGTATGCTGTGACGGTGGCATTCAGAGACCATAGATTTCGGTTCTTGAAAGCTCAATGAGATCATCTGCGGGGACAACTACGCCTCTACAATATCCATTGTACTTTCTCATTTCAGCCATGTCCATTGCTATCGGGAAACCCTGCAATCCACTCTAACCGCCCTGGCAAGCGGCAGAGGCACCAACGACGCTGCCAAGTCTAAGTGAATTGACAATTTAGAAGAGGCCCAGCTTTGTCAACAAGAGCACAGTGCTGCATTATCTGGCAAGGCAAAAAGAGCGCTGCATGTGTTCTTCAAGAAGTAAATGCTACCAGCCGTCAGTCTTAGCCCGGAGAATACACTCTGTCCGATTACTGCAGCTTCTGCGTTCATTACACTGACGAGCAGCACATAGTGGAGGCAAGTAAAGCACATGCAGAGGCCACTGCAGCTAACAGCTCGCCATTCTAGGAAGCCTTAGAACTTCCCATTTACCCAGATGTTGTGATTTTGGGTTGGTTTAGAGCAGGCATGCTCAACCTGCAGCCCTCCAGCTGTTGCAAAACTACAACTCCCAACATGCCCGAACAGCATACAGCTATCAGCCTACAGCAGGGCATTGTGGGAGTTGTAGTTTTACAACAGCTGGAGGGCCGCAGGTTGAGCATGCCTGGTTTAGAGCATTTGAATGGTGTATAGTTCACACTCAGTCTCTTTGGCGCATGGTAGTCATCCATGATGGTGGCAATTCTCCCATTACAGGAGCGGTAACTGCTCTACCAAAGTACAGATTTAACCAGAGCTGACCTCTGCCGATTCCAGCTCTGGGGCTGGAGGGGGCGTGAATGTGGCAACTTACTGGCCTTCCTTTCCAGGCAGTGAGAAGAGGGGCTGGAGGAAAGGGGGGCTTTCCTTCTAAATATGTCCACTGACACAATGAGGCATACTGGCACTGTTAGGGAGGCACTCCAGAACTCTATATAGTGGCACTTCAGCACTGTTTATGGTAGTACTCTGGCACTGTCTATGGATTGGCTATTAGGGCAGGCTTAAACTGATTATGGACTCATTCTGGCTTTGTTTATAGAAATACCCTGGCACGACTTATGAGGGCACTCTGGCACCACTTATGGGGGCACTCTGGCACTACTATGAAGACATTCTGGAACTGTCGATACATACACTCCCTCACTGTTTATAGAAGTATTCTAGCACTGCTTATGGAGGCACTCTGGCATTTTGTATACATACACTCTCGCACTGTTTATTGAGGCACTCTGGCATTGCTTATGGAGGCACTCTGGCACCACTTATGGAGGCACTCTGGCACCACTTTTGGAGGCACTCAGGCACTGTTTATGTAGGCACTCAGGCACCACTTATGGAGGCACTCGGGCACTGTTTATGTAGGCACTCTGGTACCACTTATGGAGGCACTCTGGCACCACTTTTGGAAGCACTCTGGTCTGGCACCACTTTTGGAGGCACTCTGGCACCATTAATGGAGGCACTCTGGCACTGTTTATGTAGGCACTCTGGCATTTTGTATACATACACTCTCGCACTGTTTATTGAGGCACTCTGGCACCACTTTTGGAGGCACTCAGGCACTGTTTATGCAGGCACTCAGGCACCACTTATGGAGGCACTCGGGCACTGTTTATGTAGGCACTCTGGTACCACTTATGGAGGCACTCTGGCACCACTTTTGGAAGCACTCTGGTCTGGCACCACTTTTGGAGGCACTCTGGCACCATTAATGGAGGCACTCTGGCACTGTTTATCTAGGCACTCTGGCATTTTGTATACATACACTCTCGCACTGTTTATTGAGGCACTCTGGCATTGCTTATGGAGGCACTATGGCACCACTAATGGAGGCACTCTGGCACCACTTTTGGAGGCACTCAGGCACTGTTTATGTAGGCACTCTGGCACCACTTATGGAGGCACTCAGGCACTGTTTATGTAGGCACTCTGGCACCAGTTATGGAGGCATTCTGGCACCAGTAATGGAGGCACTCTGGCACCACTTTTGGAGGCACTCTGGCACCATTAATGAAGGCACTCTGGCACTGTTTATGTAGGCACTCTGGTACCACTTATGGAGGCACTCTGGCACCACTTTTGGAAGCACTCTGGTCTGGCAGCACTTTTGGAGGCACTCTGGCACCATTAATGGAGGCACTCTGGCACTGTTTATGTAGGCACTCTGGCACGACTTATGGAGGCATTCTGACACTGTTTATGTAGGCACTCTGGCACGACTTATGGAGGCATTCTGGCACTGTTTATGTAGGCACTCTGGCACGACTTATGGAGGCACTCTGGCACCACTAATGGAGGCACTCTGGCACCACTAATGGAGGCACTCAGGCACTGTTTATGTAGGCACTCTGGCACCACTTAGGGAGGCACTCTGGCACTGTTTATGCAGGGAATCTAGCACCACTTATAGAGGCACTCTAGCACCACTTTTGGAGGTTCTCGGGCACTGTTTAAGGAGGCACTCGGGCACCACTTTTGGAGGCACTCAGGCACCACTTATAGAGGCACTCAGGCACCACTTTTGGAGGTTCTCGGGCACTGTTTATGGAGGCACTCGGGCACCACTTTTGGAGGCACTCGGGCACCACTTATAGAGGCACTCTGGCACCACTTTTGGAGGTTCTCGGGCACCACTTTTGGAGGTTCTCGGGCACTGTTTATGGAGGCACTCAGGCACTGTTTATGGAGGCACTCAGGCACTGTTTATGGAGGCACTCGGGCACCACTTTTGGAGGCACTCGGGCACCACTTTTGGAGGCACTCGGATACCACTTTTGGAGGCACTCGGGCACCACTTTTGGAGGCACTCGGATACCACTTTTGGAGGCACTCGGATACCACTTTTGGAGGCACTCGGATACCACTTTTGGAGGCACTCGGGCACCACTTTTGGAGGCACTCGGACACTGTTTACATGTGGCTTGTCCCAGAGTAAGGATTTATCTGATATCTGTATCACATGTAATAAACGTTAGGTTCGTGGTGGTCCGACTTCAGGAAGGGGGTTTTGCTCTACTCATTTTTGTATAGGGCAGGAGAGACAAGAGAGGAACAGATTTGAGGAACATATGGAAACAGCTAAACCTACAATGGACACCAAATATTAGACCAGTGGGCGAAACAATGAAATACTGACTAAAAGGACTATAAACTACAGGGAGGACCCGTAAACGATGTGCATGTACTTTCCATATGTACCTTTATTCCACATAATGCGCTAGAAATCCGAAAGAAAGGGATATTAACTAGAGATTAGAAAGAAACTAAAGGCCACAAAAAGGAGACTGCGAGGACCACAGCCGGACAGGCCAATGATCTAACATAGTCAAGAATCCGTTTATCTTCAGTCCAATGGCTATGTGTCCATTTACCTACAGCCCATATACTGTACGTATTCTTCCATAAACCGCCACCCGGAGGCCTCACATACTAGACACTAAATGGCAGGCCTTATCTACATGTGCTGTATGTCCAGTTATCACAATCAGTAGTTATGCTCCCTTTAATACTGTATTCAGCTGTTAATTCTGATATTTCCATGTGTTCTTACCCAATGACATGCTGCAGCACTCCCCTTTCTAATTTATGAATAGAATGCCAGGATAATAGTGAAGACTGACACATAAAATGGAACGAGTAATGGAAATATAATTCTGCCTAACAATGCTGATTTCTCTGGTCTGTAAAACTGTAAGCTAAGTGACAACCCTAGAGAACAATGTAATGGTGGCCATTATTAGTGAAAATACGCCTTTATGATGTATCAACTAATGTATTACACTTTACCAAAAGGAGAGAAGAAGATACTTTAATAGAGACTGCACAAAACTTCACAGAATCAAGCCGCTTTCACACAGTCAGCGTTTGGTCAGTGTTTGATCAGTGTTTGTGAGCCAAAGCCAGGAACGGAGCCTACACAGAGATAAGATATAACGGAAAGATCTGCACCTGTTCTGTGTTTCTGACCGCCACGTGGTTTTGGCTCACAATCACGGATGGAAATCACTGATCAGACACTGACCCAACACTGACTGTGGAAAGCAGCCTTAGAATTCACAGACTGCTTCAAGTCATTTTAGATCAGCCCCATTTTGTAAAGTTTTCTGCCTTTGTACCAAAACTGCAGCGTAAGACACAAATAATCCCTTATGGTCTAAATGTTTTCTCAGGAAGATAAAACCAGAACCGGGAAGTGATGCTTTCTTAGGTAAATACTGTCATGGTCCAGGCACAGAACTGTCAGAACCGCACAATATCCGCTCCAGATAGAAGCCACGGTCCCCTGATCCAGACCCCAGGGAGGCTTGTCTAAGACCCAGCCATCCCTACATCCCTGCCCTCCATAGGCCACATGATGGGGACATAAAGGGACAGTTTATTGCCACCCCCCGCCAGGCCGCGGTCATAATGGATAATTGCACATTCTACTTCAATACAAAGCGCACAATAGTCACAATGTATTGCTCTGGGCCCAATTCCGACTTGCCTGAAAGAACTGTTAATATGCCACCTACTGATTGCCCTCAGTTCAATGGAGGTAACAATGTAGTATCTTTCAAGAGAGGCCAGGCACGAACAACAATGGATAGAAAGAGCAAAAAATACAATGAAAAAAAAACAACCTCTAAAAACTCCCTACATGTTCTTAGGTGGGTCCTGGGGTACCATGAGCATACAGCAGACCATGTGCAAAAGAAGACGCTCATCAGACTGAATAGAAAGACACAAACCCCCAGGAAAACTTACAACTGTACAATAAACATGGCAGCACACAATGCCAGGTGCACCCCTGGCACTTTTCCTGGCACACTTGAGATCATGCCTGGCATCCTTTAGAATGTAACATTGTAGCAAAGTTTATTTGTAAACAGTGACTTCCCACCCAGCAGGAGCCCTGGTGATGGGCAGTGACAATGCAGATCCCAGTGTGCCAGGGGGCAGACATGTGGCACAGGGTGGGCACAGTAGTGTCAGGAGGAGCTGTGTGCTGTACAAGGACATTCACTACTTACAGGAGGCACAAAGCACTTACCTTACTAGCAGATCTATCCAGCCCTTGGCATTCAGAGCCCCAAGACGTGATATTGTACAAAGGATCCTTGGAGAACGTTACAATCCCCCTGTCTCCAGATGTGCGATGCGAAATGGCACAGGGCAAGATGTGGTGCCAGCCTCCTGCCAGGGCTGGGTATCCTGGTAAAGTTACTGCTGGAATGGTCCTCCCATATTAGGCGCAGGGCAGAGCTGTCCCCCTTCTGGATCCACACATGTAGTGGACTGGCACCCCTGGTCTTCCTGGCATAGCACAGGGCAGCACCAGCCCAGCCATCAGTCGTACAAAGCCGATCCTCCTCGCAGGTCCTTGTTTTCCTTCCCTTTGGTCAAGCCCTATGGGGGGCAGTTTGGCTTTGTGTTTAAAGATTACCTTTGTCACCCCCCACCCCCTGCATAGGAGAGAGACAGCCCAGATGGGAAGAGCCTGCTGCTGAAGCAGTGCCCCATCCTGAAAGCTGATCCCTGCTGATCTCATCACTTGCAACTCACTAATCCAATGGCGGGGGAATGAGGAGCAGATGGAGACGCCCATGTTCTGCCTCCTCTTCTTCCAGGAGAGCACACAATGAAGGGAGCCCACCAGCTGGCTGCAAGTGGTGACAGCAAGGACTGCTCTGCTGCTGACATCTGCTGGGGGTTTCATTGTAGCCCCCAGAAGTTGCTAATGATGTTCTCCATGCATATCAAATATCTCCTAAACAGTACCATCAGATATGTCCCTCTCCTTCCTCTACATGTCCTGCCATTAGGCGCTTCTTTAGTAATTGTCCGGTTCATGTTAAGGGTGGGTTCGCACTAGCGTTATGCTTTCCGTTATGGCTTTCCGTTATAACGGAATTCACAAAACGGAGGACGGATCCGTTCTGGAGCCCATAGACTTGTATTATGACGGAAGCCTTTAATGGGCATTGCGTTTTTCTCCGTCCTAATAGAAGGCTATGGGAAAGCATAACGGATCCGTCTGGGTCCCGATATGCAAGACGGAAAACAAAGTCCTGTCGACAGGACCTTGTTTTACGTCTTCCATAACGGGAACCTGACGGATCCGTTATGCTTTCCCATAGCCTTCTATTAGGACAGAAAGCAAACGGAATGCCTCTTAAAGGCTTCCGTCATAATACAAGTCTATGGGCTCCAGAACGGATCCTTCCTCCGTGTTATGAATTCCGTTATTTTCCGTTATAACCATGTTATAACAGAAAGTCATAACGGAAACCATTTCCAAAAGTAGAATTATTTTACCAGTAGTGTTTGTCATAGGAGCATGTGACAATGTATGGGGTGGTATAGAAATGAGCAATGGAAAAAAAAAGTCCTATTTCCCCAAATTCCCTTGTAAATCTTCACTTCTATTCCAGTAAATATAAAAAGTAAAGAATTATTAGTTGTAAGGAGACACCACTTTGGAGGAGGGATTATCCGAGACTCATGCTCCCCCATATGCCGGGCCCCTCACACTGAATACACTTACCTGGCTCCCCTCTTCCTGTGCCGCTCGTGGGCCCCGCACCACCGTTGCTGCTTCTCCCCGTGCGCGGACGAAAATATCCTGTGTCTGGGGGGAGCAGCCAATGGCAGGGATATGTGGCGGTTAGGTGGGTGAGGCAAGTGCCTCTGTCGTGTGGCGCCTTATGTGCCCTTCATCTTCCTACTAAACCCCCCAGTGCGGCTCAACCAGTACTTCTGAAGAAGGCCGTATAACCGAAAACGGTCATCAATTATTGTACTGGAAATCCCACCTCAATAAATCTATGGAAATTAAGCAGCAAAGCGGAGTACAGGAGTCATTCTTATTTATTGTGATTGGTTTGGGAACCATCTCCTGATACCCACACGAATCCTTTAATCGAAGTGACGTCTAACCATTTACAAGTGTTTTTCACTGAAGACTCTGAAGATTCTTTGGAAATTCATTTGCAGCTGAGCACCTTCCATGAATTACGGATGAAACACAGATGGTAAAAACGAACACACGGACCAACCACGGATCCTTCACGGATATCGTCACAAATGAAATACGTACACTTTTTTTGACCGACATGACACTGACATGGAAATGCGAACGAGACCTACGCCTCATTTACACGTCAGTGTTCCACGTATGTGTGCCATACATGTTCTCCACGGACAGCACACGTCCCCATTCGTTTTAGGGCTCATGCACACAACCGTATTTTCTTTCCGCTTCCGTTCCATTTTTTGTGCGGCCCGTATGCGGAACTATTCAATGGGGCTGTAGAAAATACGGAAGTTACTCCGTGTGCATTCTGTTTCCGTTTGTCCGCATGGCCGTTCCACAAAAAAGTAGTGCATGTCCTATTATTGTCCGTAAATCACGGTCCGAGGTCCCATTTAAGTCAAAGGGTCCGCAAAAAATACAGAACGCACACGGAACACATCCATATGTCATCCGTATTTTGCGGATCCGTACAGTAGAAATGCTGTGCCCAGCCCATATTGCTCATGTGTTTGGTGATTGATAAGTTACTGTTTCCAATCCGCAAAAAACAGATCGCATATGGAACCCGTACGGATATGTTTTGTGGAATAACAGAACGGAAGAGGACTTAAATCAGAGAAAAAAAAAACTTAGATGCGGAACAACTAATCCGTGAAAAACAAACTGCAAAACAACAACGATTGTGTGCATGAGCCCTTACTGTGTGTATTCACACATGAGTGTTTTTAGCACGAACGTAATTTGTCCGTGTTTACGGATCCATCACGGACAGCTTCACAGAAGCATCACTAACAACCTTTTCATGGATTTAAGCACGGAAACGGACGTGTGAATGACGCTTTACGCTGCAGCAGTGGTAAAATATGCAGTGGGGGAGGGGGTGCTATTTGAATTTTAATCAGCATTGGTTTTCTTCTCTAATCACATATGAGTGTCATAATATGCGCAGGGCCGTCTTTAACAAGGGGCAAAAGGGGCAGCTGCCCCGGGCCCAGTTGTTCCTGGGGGGCCAAGGCAGCTGCCTCTTGATCTCCGTTGACCACTGCAGCCAATTTCAATTAAATTGAGTGGCCGTCCACCCCAGATATCAGGCTGTCAGCACAGGGAGGATGCGAACTGTTAGAGTAAGAACTGTGGGAGAAAGGACCTTTCATTACATCATCACCATGTGACCAGTAACATAGCAATATTACTGGTCACATGGCTGTGAGGTAATCAAAGGTCCTTTTCCTCTTCCAGGACTCTGTGTTGCTGCAGCCTGCAGGAGAAGGGTAGGTCACGTGGGTACAGGCACTGGCCAACTGTCTGCAGAGGAAGAAGATCAGGGATGGCTGCGCAGCAGTGTCTGTAGAGGGGAGAGAGTATGTCAGCACTGGAGAGGTACCGTGGATGTGACTACTGGATTATAGGATTATATACTGGGGGGCTGCTGTGTGAGATTATATACTGGGGGGGCTGCTGTGTGAGATTATATACTGGGGGGGCTGCTGTGTGAGATTATATACTGGGGGCTGCTGTGTGAGATTATATACTGGGGGTGCTGCTGTATGGGATTATATACTGGGGGCTGCTGTGTGAGATTATATACTGGGGGCTGCTGTGTGAGATTATATACTGGGGGCTGCTGTATGGGATTATATACTGGGGGCTGCTGTATGGGATTATATACTGGGGGGGGCTGCTGTATGGGATTATATACTGGGGGGGCTGCTGTATGGGATTATATACTGGGGGGATGCTGTATGGGATTATATACTGGGGGGGATGCTCTATGGGATTATATACTGGGGGGCTGCTGTATGAGATTATATTCTGAGGGGCTGCTGTGTGGGATTACATACTGGGGGGCTGCTGTATGAGATTATATTCTGAGGGGCTGCTGTGTGGGATTATATACTGGAGGGCTGCTGTATGAGATGATATACCGGAGGGCTGCTTTGTGGGATTATATACGGGGGGCTGCTGTGTGAGATTATATACTGGACGGTGCTATATACTATAGGGTGCTATACTGTGGGGTGCTCGGGTGCACTGTAACGCTAGGTTGAGCCGAGCCCCGGTCTCCTTCCTGAACTGCAGAGCGGTGCCCACCTCTAGCCCTGAGCCCAGCTGCCCAGAGCACTGATCCTGAGCCTGTTGGAGTCTCAGAACTGTAAGTATTTACAGTAATTCATTGTAAACTATATTATATATGGTGGTGGAGCGCGTGACTGCATGCTAGGGCGTGGGAAGGCGGGATCCAGGGGGCCCAAGAAAATTCTCGCCCAGGGTCCAATCAATATTAAAGACGGCCCTGAATATGCGTGGACTGTAGCCAATCATGCTGCCAGAGTCCATATAATATTAAAGGATGTCCGTACAGAAGTCCGCCGCCAGTCAGTTTATTATTAGTTTATGGTTAGCACAGACAATTCTTTACTTTCTATATATACTGGAATTAAAGTGATGTTATGATTAGCAGTGCCCATACATTTATAAGGGCTCTTTAACACGAGTTTTCTGTCCGGATGTAATCTGGACGGGAAAAACACACACTCAACACAATGCTCACTCAAGAGGCCAGAGTTCGGAGCAGGTCCATGGTGGAGGTGGTAGTCCATAACTGCCCTGTAGGATTTCTGTTAGCAGACCCAGGTTCAAACGTGGATCCTTCTCACTGCTAAAAAAGTAGTGGCAGGTGCACCTTAATATATGGACACTGCACAGTACCACTTCTCTAGTCCTGTATACTGGATTAATTATCAGTATCTGCTCTTATTCTGTATATATGGACACTGCACAGTACCACTTCTCCTGTCCTGTATACTGGGTGTAATTCTCAGTATCTGTTCTTATTCCGTATATATGGACACTGCACAGTACCACTTCTCCTGTCCTGTATCCTGGGTGTAATTCTCAGTATCTGCTCTTATTCCGTATATATGGACACTGCACAGTACCACTTCTCCTGTCCTGTATCCTGGGTGTAATTCTCAGTATCTGCTCTTATTCCGTATATATGGACACTGCACAGTACCACTTCTCCTGTCCTATATACTGGATGTAATTCTGAGTATCTGCTCTTATTCAGTATATATGGACACTACACAGTACCACTTCTCTTATCCTGTATACTGTGTGTACTTCTCAGTATCTGCTCTTATTCTGTATATATGGACACTGCACAGTACCACTTCTCTTTTCCTGTGTACTGTGTGTACTTCTCAGTATCTGCTCTTATTCTGTATATATGGACACTGCACAGTACCACTTCTCCTGTCCTGTATTCTGGCTGTAATCCTCAGTATCTGCTCTTATTCTGTATATATGGACACTACACAGTACCACTTCTCCTGTCCTGTATGCTGGGTGTAATTCTCAGTATCTGGTCTTATTCTGTATATATGGACACTGCACAGTACCACTTCTGTCCTGTATACTGAGTGTAGTTCTCAGTATCTGCTCTTATTCTGTATATATGGATACTACACAGTACCACTTCTCCTGTCCTGTATGCTGGGTGTAATTCTCAGTATCTGCTCTTATTCTGTATATATGGACACTGCACAGTACCACTTCTCTTATCCTGTATGCTGGGTGTAATTCTCAGTATCTGCTCTTATTCTGTATATACGGACACTACACAGTACCACTTCTCCTGTCCTGTATACTGGCTGTAATCCTCAGTATCTGCTCTTATTCTGTATATATGGGCACTGCACAGTACCACTTCTCCTGTCCTCTATACTGGCTGTAATCCTCAGTATCTGCCCTTATTCTGTATATATGGACTCTTAATTTGTAAATAAATAACAAAAGGCCATAACAATATCTATACACAGAAACGAAAAACATTAATAAACCCATCCCGACCAGTCCACCACCCTACAATACCATTCACACCTAAAACACTTTTGTAACCCTATACTACACATATTTACATATTTGCACATAAAATCCATAAAAAAAAAATATACACAATATATACACAACTATATACACAACTTTATACAAACTATATACAAATTATCACAAATCTCACTAACCCACCACCGGTCCACAGCAAATATGTAAACTGATAACCTCCAAAGTTCCAAGGGGATAAACCCTGAGCTTTGAGAAGTCCTAGTCCTTCCCCAGTCGGACTGGGGTCAGTCAGCTTGCAAAGAAAACACCCTTATTTTTTTTATTTAATATTTGTGGTTGGGGCTACATGACACGTAACCGTCTACCTGCCTAACTAACTAAGCGGCTTGAATTGTGCCATAACCGCTGCGTAGGAGGAATGCCTGAAAGGGGGCATACCCTGCAAGGTGTTTATGAAAAAGAAGGGCGGGTTGGGAGGGTACGCAGCACCGTCGACACACCCAGGGGAGGCGCCTGCCTGGTATAAATGTGCTACTTACGCCCCTCCCACAAATACAGGCCAATAAATTAGCCTTTACACTTGTGGTTGGGGCTACATGACACGTAACCGTCTACCTGCCTAACTAACTAAGCGGCTTGAATTGTGCCATAACCGCTGCGTAGGAGGAATGCCTGAAAGGGGGCAAAAACTCACATCTAAATGACACACAATAGTACGTAACAACACTAACATGACCAACCTCTGGAATGTAAGAACATCTCTCGACTAGGCTGAGGTAGGAACCTGCTGAACATGCAGAGCACCTAATTTCCGGATAACAAGGGCCAGAACTTTGATCCCAGAGGCAGCATATGCTGCACCTGACCTGAAGGAAAGGCTCGGTAGCTGTTGGTGTCAACCCTAAAATTGGACACCGGGATAGGACATGCCGTATAACTGAGAGGTGGTGAGTGGTGCCGTGAGGACCGCAACAGAGTACTCTCAAGGTCTCGGTCTGTTACTGTTGCCAGTAATTGCTGAAAGACACGAACCGGTCACCCTGAATGGAATGTCAGAAAGAGAATGATTATATTAAGGGCCAATAAAATGGCAACAAAACCAGTGCCAACAACACCACTAACAAGACCAATCTCTGAATGCAAGGACATCTCTCGACTAGATTGAGGTATGAACTTATTGAACATGCAGAGCGCCACTGACCTAGCTTCCGGATAATATGGGCCAGAACTTTTGTTCCTAGAGGCAGCGTATGCCGCACCTCACCTGAAGGAAAGGCCCGATAGCTGTCGGTTTCAACCCTAAATTGGACACCGGCATACGGACATGCCACACGACTGAGAGGTGTTGAGTAGCGATGAGTGCAAAGACCCACATTCGACAAGCAACCCGCATCATATTCGTCACACATCCGCAATATTCGTTATTTCGCATTCAATATCATGACTTGCGATTCATTTTTAAGTTATCTTCGCGTGCGCATGGAACCTGTACGTTCTTAATAATGTTTAAACAGCTTTACGCGTATTGAAAGCTTGAAATGGCGGGAGTCGTTTGTGCGAATGGAAGGGCGCAAAAGACATACGAATTATCGCAATACATGCCACGTACTGGAGTCTGACACAACCTGTTAACACTAGGTAGGTAAGGAAATACCAACCGCGAATAGATTATTGCGAATATTCAAGTGACGAACATTCGCAGGACAGTTTTACCTATTAAATCTTTACTCTGACAGGAACAGTGGAAATTGTTAAAGAAGCCACTAAGGTCGGGGAAATTATGTCTAAAAATTTTTATTTATTTTATTATTTAGTATTTATTTATTTTTTCCTTTAAAATACAGTTTCCCCCATCACTCACTATCCATCTGAAAAGCGAATATACGTAATTGCGAACATGGGATCATGTAGTCGACATTCGCAAAATCTCAAAATCACAACATTCAAGACCAAAACTCGCCCTGCGAATACTCGCGCCCAACACCAGTGGTGAGTGGTGTCGTGGGAACTGCAACAGAGTACTCTCAAGGTCTCGGTCTGTTACTGTTGCCAGTAATTGCTGAAAGACACGAACCGGTCACCCTGAATGGAATGTCAGAAAGAGAATGATTATATTAAGGGCCAATAAAATGGCAACAAAACCAGTGCCAACAACACCACTAACAAGACCAATCTCTGAATGCAAGGACATCTCTCGACTAGATTGAGGTATGAACTTATTGAACATGCAGAGCGCCACTGACCTAGCTTCCGGATAATATGGGCCAGAACTTTTGTTCCTAGAGGCAGCGTATGCCGCACCTCACCTGAAGGAAAGGCCCGATAGCTGTCGGTTTCAACCCTAAATTGGACACCGGCATACGGACATGCCACACGACTGAGAGGTGTTGAGTAGCGATGAGTGCAAAGACCCACATTCGACAAGCAACCCGCATCATATTCGTCACACATCCGCAATATTCGTTATTTCGCATTCAATATCATGACTTGCGATTCATTTTTAAGTTATCTTCGCGTGCGCATGGAACCTGTACGTTCTTAATAATGTTTAAACAGCTTTACGCGTATTGAAAGCTTGAAATGGCGGGAGTCGTTTGTGCGAATGGAAGGGCGCGAAAAGACATACGAATTATCGCAATACATGCCACGTACTGGAGTCTGACACAACCTGTTAACACTAGGTAGGTAAGGAAATACCAACCGCGAATAGATTATTGCGAATATTCAAGTGACGAACATTCGCAGGACAGTTTTACCTATTAAATCTTTACTCTGACAGGAACAGTGGAAATTGTTAAAGAAGCCACTAAGGTTGGGAAATTATGTCTAAAAATTTTTATTTATTTTATTATTTAGTATTTATTTATTTTTTCCTTTAAAATACAGTTTCCCCCATCACTCACTATCCATCTGAAAAGCGAATATACGTAATTGCGAACATGGGATCATGTAGTCGACATTCGCAAAATCTCAAAATCACAACATTCAAGACCAAAACTCGCCCTGCGAATACTCGCACCCAACACCAGTGGTGAGTGGTGTCGTGGGAACTGCAACAGAGTACTCTCAAGGTCTTGATCTGTTACTGATGCCAGTATTTGCTGAAAGACACGAACCGGGCACCCTTAATGGAAAGTCGGAAAGAAAATGATTATATTGGGGCCAAGAAATGGCAACAAAACCAGTGCCAGCGGAAGCACCAGAAAACCAAATAGTTGAAACTGCTGTGACCTGAGCGACGTGTTCGGTTTGACGTTGTGATACCGCAACCTGATAAAAACGTGACTTACCCAACACTCTGAACCTATAGCAACGTATGAAGAAACGTCAAGTAGCGAGTTTATAAGCTGATAAAGTTTAATATATATATATTATTTTTTTTTCCTACATGAGCAAAAGACGTAATAGATCACCAACGGAGAACAGAGAGCTGTGACAGGACCTGAACAGAAAAGATTACAAGCAATGATGACCCTGGCTGTGGTAGTGGTGACACGAGGCATGCAGGCATCAGAAACCCGAAAAAATGGTCGAAACCGCCGAGGCCTGAGTGACGGGTCAGGTCTGACATAGTGACATCGCAAAGTGATGAAAATGTGACTTACCCAACATTCTGAACCTATAACAACCTTAAAATGAAACGTCAAGTAGCAAAGCCCGTAACCTAATAAGAAATCCACCCGTATTGTGACTTTTTTTTTTTTTTTTTTCCGTCCTACTACCTTAGCAAAAGATGTAACCGACCACATCAACTGAAAATGGCGAGCTGTGACGTGACCTGAAAAGCAAAAATGACATGCAATGATGATCCTGGCTGTGGTAGTGCCGACACTGACATGAGGCATACACACATCAGAATACCAACGAAAGGGTTGAAACCGCCGAGGCCTGAGTGACGGGTCAGGTCTGATGTTGTGACACCGCAAACTGATGAAAACACGACTTACCCAACATTCTGAACCTATAACGACCTAAAAATAAAATCGTCAAGTAGTAAAGCCCGTAACCTAAAGGCGAGCTGTGACAGGACCTGAAAAGCAACAAATGACATGTAAAGACAATCCTGACTGTAGTAGTATGCCGACACCGACACGAGACATGCAGTAATAAACCACCTGCACCACACCACACCGCTATAGGTGAGTGAATACAAACGATGCCACCATCAGCACGTACACCCTGTGAGATGTGGGCGTATATGCCGTAAAACAAACTAAACTCGGTTCTTGGCGAACGACATACAGATATACACGAACAGACTAAGCAAGGTGGCCTGTGCAAGACATGGGAAACGTGCGAGAAACGAGACGGAGTCACGCTGACCCCTGCTGCCTAACCGTGCTGCCGCGTGGGCGCCAAACGTGGGCTGCCAGGCAGAATCGCTCCGGTGCAGTGCTGCTCCTACTCACCAAAGGAGCCGACACACCGCCGGCCGGACTAACGCGTTGCCGCGTGGGCGCCAAACGTGGGCTGCCAGGCAGAATCGCTCCGGTGCAGTGCTGCTCCTACTCACCAAAGGAGCCGACACACCGCCGGCCGGACTAACCGTGTTGCCGCGTGGGCGCCAAACGTGGGCTGCCAGGCAGAATCGCTCCGGTGCAATGCTGCTCCTCCTCACCAAAGGAGCCGACACATCGCCGGCCGGATTGTAACGGGACAATGCTGCACGAGCTGGTTGCAAACGCTCACCCGACCGGAACGACCTCACCTGGGATCCTGGATGCTGACTGGGTATGGAAGCTGCAGATTCAGCACATGTGCTGCAACAGGTGGCTCTGACTGCACACAACTACGCAGCACCGTCGACACACCCAGGGGAGGCGCCTGCCTGGTATAAATGTGCTACTTACGCCCCTCCCACAAATACAGGCCAATAAATTGGCCTTTACACATATATATATATATATATATATACATATATATTGTAAGAGGGTGCAAGGTGTCATATTTGATGGCAGGTACGTGTCACCGAGGTTGCTGGCCTCGGTGAGGTAAGAGCCGGGTTTTTTTGTCTGCAGCAGCTAGTGCTGTTTGACTCTGTTAAATAGCATGGCTGCAAAGCCGATCCGGGCCGGCTCTTACCGGGAGCAGCTAAAGTG
The DNA here is from genome assembly GCA_033119425.1 of Bufotes viridis. NCBI lineage: Eukaryota > Metazoa > Chordata > Amphibia > Anura > Bufonidae > Bufotes > Bufotes viridis. The sequence continues at coordinate 99,514,481 of CM065592.1, read as the reverse complement.
TAGGGTGGGTGGCTGCTCCCCACGATCCAGTCCTGGTTTTGGGCTGGGTATAAAACACAGCCAGCAGCTGTGTCTGAGGTGGTGATTATCCTGGAGCCTGCTAACAGGGCTCTGGAGTTCTCTGTCCTGGAGGAAAGAGCTCAGCAAGGAGGTGGCTTTTGTTCCTGGCTACCTGAAGGTGGATTCTCCTGCGGCTGGGCCGACAGCCTGGTGCGAACCTGCACCTACACCTCCCAGGTGACT